>SNQJ01S0055793.1:105766-124416 GCA_010110895.2 Picea sitchensis
GCTGGGAGTTCCAGTTAACTGCCAAAAAGCTTCTCGTCCCGGCGGAAACTTTCCTGATTTTTTTCTTTGTTAGGTAAACGCTTGCTGTAGTGGGCCAGCCAACGTTCAAACACATGCTGCAGAAGGCCTACCAGCGTCCCAACGTGCCCAGTGATAGGTTAGGGCGCGGGTTACTTAATTTAGGAGGTTTTTGAAGAGTCTGTTCAGCATGGCTTTGGCAATGAAGGGCAATGAGTTGGCCTGATGCCAGGTAAGCATGGATAGTGCAATTTAGGGTTATAACACTCATTACTGTAGTAGTCATTTTTTCCTTCCTTTTAAACTTCTTAAAAGTTTTATGTGGGAGATTGGAAGGTTTCTTCGTGGGATCTTCTTGAACATGCTTTCCCCTATTCTCAAGGTGAGTGGCTTGCACACAAACTTCGTCAAGACTAGTGGGGTTAAAAAAGAGCAAAGTATGATGAATATAACTGTGAAGTGCACAAATATACTTCATTAACATTTCATAAGAATCTAAAGGAATGTTCAATGCAAGATATTTCTTCCTAAATTCTTCTGTGAAACTTTGTATAGTTTGACCTTTACTTTGCTTTAAATTTTTCCATTCCATCATTGCTTTATGTAAATATCCTAATGGATAGAACTATTTCCTTATCTCTGATTTAAATTCCGATCATGAGGAAAGAATATTACCACACTTACTTCTGTCCTGAAGCTTGCTCTCCCACCATACAAGAGCGGTACCTTCCAACTGAAGGGAAGCCAGTTCCACCTTAACTTCCTCTTTGTCAATATGTTGAACACGAAAATATACTTCAACCTGTCAGATCCAATTATCTAGCTTGTCAGGATTAGCATCTCCATTAAACATAGGTAAAGAAAATGTTACATCAAGCTTTAATATTGGTTTCTTAAAAGAAACTTTATGGTTAGACTGATGAGAATGCTTAGCGGAAGAAGAACTAGAACTTGAAGGTGAATATGGAGGCTCAGAAGGATATGCTGATGGAAAAAAAAGTGAGGGTGCTTATCACTTCCAGGGACAAAAGTGTGCGTAGGGTGTGCAGAATGGAAACCAAAGACTATGCTATGAATGTTCTTCCCAGTTTAGAAGCGATGGTTATTTTAAATAAGGAAATGAAGGAAGGTGAATTAGCTTCTAGCCAACTGAACCAGATAATAGAGATATGCGGTGGAATCCCAAGATTTTGATAGTGGTTGCAGGATTTATAAGGTCCGAAGAGGACAAACAAAAATCTTTTCGTATAGTGATGGAAGACAAAAAATATTTGAAGGGTCAAGAATTCAGTGATATAGAGCACTATGTATTTGCCTACGATCGTCTTCCTGAAAGGTGCAAAGAACCATTTCTTGACATCTACATCTTTTTCAAAGGAGACAATTGGGACTATGTGGGAGAAATTCTAGGAGAGTCTGAAATGGATATGTTAGAAAAAAGAGCATTGGTTTCTAAAGGCAGATACATGGATGTAAGAGTACACGATGTTATTTTTATGATTAGTAGCAAAAGGGAAGAGGAGACTAGATTCAACTTCACCAATGCAAATACGAGTCAATTTGAAGAGTTTTTAGAAAAGGTACTAGATATTGGTAAATGAATGTAGTCAATTGTTTCACACAATCTCTATCTTGATTATTATCATTAATTCCATCTTGATTATTATCACTAATTCAATTGTATATGTAGGACATCCCATGAATCAAAGTTCTCTAGTTTGATGTATATGAAAATCCGTCTGATATACTTGCAATAAAATTAGACTCAATGTCTAATTCATTGAAAATTCTTCGACTTGGAAATTTAAAAGTGATGGAAAAATGTGATAAGAGATTTGAGAAGTTGGTGTTTTTCCAAGGAAAATTTCCCCATCTACAATTTAATATATCTCAAGTAAAGGAATTGAGATAGTTGAACTATAGACCCGTGATTCAAATTTAGGAAGGCAACTCTGCGTCATATGTTCATTCACTCAATTTTCTTGAAATTTTTGAATCCTAGCAAAGCATGGCTTATAATTCTAAAAGTTATAATGATTTGATTATTTGCAAATGCCTTCCAATCTGAAGCACAAGGAATTATGGGGAGAGGGACATTTAGATGTTTTCGAAATCTCTTCTAATGATCTTCAACAACTCTGGAATTTATGGGTACTTAGATTAATCACATTTGTAGGATTGGAAAAATTGTCTGAAGAGTTGGGAGAGATGATACATGACTTACGAGAACTCACTCTTTCACTTTGCACATCCATAGAGGAACTACCAAGATCGATTGCAAAACTTCAATATTTAAGAGTATTGAAAATGGATCATAGTTATAACTTGAAAAAATTGCCTGAAGAGTTGGGAGAGATGCCACATGAGTTAAGAGAGCTAACTCTTTCATATTTCACATCCATAGAGGAACTACCAAGATTGATTGCAAAACTTCAAAAATTAAGAGAATTGAGAATGGATCATAGTGATAACTTGAGGCGGCTTCCAGAGGATTTTGGATTACTGAATTCTTTACAAGTACTCGATCGATCGTCTTGTAAGAATTTAAGTAAGGATTTAAAACATTTACCAAAGGATTTTGAGAAATTTATAAAGTTAAATCCATTTAGAAATATAATGTACCTAAATAAGTTGGTATTGAGCTTGATTAAGAGGAAATATTCCTTCCAATCACCCTAAATAAACTACATGAAAAGGTACAATTTTGATTATTGTTAAGATATTTATATTTATATTGGACTAATATTTTTTTTTGTAAATATCATATTTATAGTATTTTTTATTTATGTGTAAATTTGGTATTTCCTTTTTATTTTTATATAGCAAATTTTATATTAGATACACATATCAAATCAAATCTATTTTTATAGACTAGTGACATGAATTTAATGACATCAATGAATATATGTCATAGTTATATAAGATCATGTCGTAGTTATATAATATTAAAACCCCAAACTTAGCCCATCTATGTTTGAAAAAAATTGCATTGGGCCAAAAAACATCGAATTGGTCAGTCAATTAGATGTGTGATAAAATTAACTTAAATATTGTGAAAAAATAATTATTTTGTTAAACATATATACAACATTGAATAGCAAGAAAAATATTTGTAGTCAAAGGCAAACTAATGTATAGTCAATGATGAATGGAATGCTATAGTCATGACCTTTGGCATGGACTAATAAGAGGGATACAATAGAATATTTTAAAGCTTATGACTCACAAGTGTACCTCAACAAAATTTCTAAATGGACTTCAACTGATATGCACCACAACTTATGTTATTATATGTTTATCAAATATAACTAGTGTATTAGCTAAACATAACATGAAGATGAGTGTCTATTTAGTTTGTTTTATGAGAAAAAAAACTATATTTTCACAAGTTCTTCAACTTCCGGTATACAAAAATAATTTTCTATTTAGAATTTCACTTTACAGTAAAAACAAAACTTGTGAAGAATTTTGTTAGCTTTCCACTGACTATTTTTCAAATTATTTTATTGAGATTTGATATGTCAATTTGGAAATTGTTTAACAATATGTTCCTTAAACATGAAAGGAATGATAATGGGTTATTTTTTCCCCCAACAATGTATCTATTATTAAACTTTTGTTTTTGACAAGCGAAATATACTGCAACAATCTATAGAGACTCTATTTTATTATGACTATAATTTTGAATCTAATGGATGAATATTATAATTTCTAGAATTTTTTTAAGTTGACCACACTGAAAACGTTGCATATTTTGAACACATGTTTTCCCCCACCTTGTATCTATCTTAATTTTTACTTAAAAGTAAAATCTAAAAATACTCTTTTGAAAAGAACAGTTTAAGGATTCTAAATATAATTTTTTCTAAATTTTCCACTTTGTATTTTTAGAGATATAGATATTTCATTTCACTGAATCATAATGTCACCTGAAAATATTATGCAGTGATTTTTTTTTAAAATTAAATAAAAATAAATAAAAATAACGAAAATGAAAACAAATTATATCCATTGAAAGTACATTCAATTTTGCAAATGCTAGTATCAATTTCGAAACTAAATTATGAGTATTTGCAGGATTCCGCAACCTCCAAAGTTCATGTAAGCTAGAGGAAATTTGCAGGTTCCTACAAACAGTCTCATTCACTCGTTTTCGACCAAAATATGTAATTCTAATGGAATCCGTAAAAAATAAATGATTTCCAATCTTTTCGGCCGAAACAATTATTTTTCGGCCGAAAGGTGGGTGAGAGAACTATGTCTGCTAGAAACAATGAAGAGACACGTCATTTCGTTTCACTTGGTGCTAAATCTTATAAATATGCTTTCGGTCGAACCATTTTAACACTATTCACTCGTTTGTTTCATAGTTTTGTAGAGCACCTAAGCAAAGTTTTGAATCATCTTTTTCGTTTTTTTGAACAAGGTAGTTGATGTTTTGAATGCAAATTTATTTTTTATTTTTTTGAAGTTCAAGTTTTTATTGGAATAACAATTTATATATTGAAGGCTAAATGTTGGACATTTTTTCAAGGTGAAGGCTTTGTTGAACATTTTTTCAAAGTGAAGGCTTTGTTGAACATTTTTTCAACGTGAAGGCTTTGTTGAACATTTTTTCAAAGTGAAGGCTTTGTTGAACATTTTTTCAAGGTGAAGGTTTTGTTGAACATTTTTTTCAAAGTGAAGGATTTGTTGAACATTTTTTCAAGGTGAAGCCTTTGTTGAACATAAAATTATTGATATTTTTTTTTAATAGTTTTTGTGACAATGAAGTTTTTCTGATACTATTATGAAATGTTGATTTTTTAAAAAACTTTTACAGATAACTATACTCATGGGAAACAAAAGTTTGTGCAAGAGAAAATTTGATCGCACTCGAGACAAAACTTACCATAACAAACAAAGGAAAGAATATTATTGGAGAAATAAATGAGAACGTGCAAATATTGAAGAAAGAAACGATGATGATGTAAATAGAGATTTTCAACAAGAAGAAGTCCAACCAGGTATGCATGCACATATTGTCTATATTAAAAGTATAGAATTGAAATTTAAATTATTGTTTAATATAATTGATTGTAGTTCCGATTTGATGTTTTTCAAAAAAAAAAAATAGATTTGTCTCATAACGTCGATGAAGTCGTTGAAACCAAAATTGAAGCAGAAGTTGAATAGCCTATAGGTGTTGTTATCACTGAGAGTCACCCTTAGATTGCAAGAGGATAAGCCCAACACCCATCAAATCGGTTTGTAAATGTAGATTTATGATAGAATGTCAAATGGACAAAAATCAGCATAGGAATGTTCCAACACAAAAAATCTAGGCTAGTATGCATAAGTAAATGGGGTTTTGGTTAACTCCAGTCAATGATTTAAAGATAAATGTGAGTATATGGACGACTTGGTGAGGAAGATGAATTGGTATTCTATAAGCATCAGACCTTCTAGTAGCTAGGTGAAGAAAAATCTTAGTCACAAGAACCTCTTGAACTAAAATTTAAAACACTGATAACATTTACAATAACATCATAATCAAACATACATTATAACACAACTATACTATCTCATAAGAATCATTCAATAATGAGAAATCAGAGTAAGAAGAAGCAAGATGATGAAAAGAGGATGACTTCTATTAATCAAAATATCTCAGATCTCATACATAAACTAGAGTATGGCTCTGTCTTATCAAAACATTACAATAGGGAGTCTTTGATCAACCATTCGAACCTCCAAATAACATTCTCCTATTGTATATATAGTTTAAACAATAAGAAACATATTGAAGTGCGAGATGGACTCTCTAACTTAGGATTCCCCCACTAAAAATTGCTAGTCTAACATCTGTACAAGTGGAGCTAACAGATTGCTAGAAACATGGAGCATGTTGGCAACAAATCTAACAAGATAATCATGACATAAATTGTTTTTTCTTGGGTGCATCTCCATCAGTGCCATGTGTCCTCCAAGCCTTTGTGTTGAGCTCCATCTGCCACCTGGTGATCGTTGTTTCCCTCCAAATCCATCAAAGCTAGAAAGGACAACGAATCTAAAAATGTTGACTGCATCAGCCAATTCGTAACAGTTTTTGTAGCACATTCGGTAGCAAATTTTGTAGCGCCCGCCTGTGTAAATTGTTCTGCAGCAAATTCCATAGCACATTCGGTAGCAGATTTCATAGCGCCCACCTATGTAAATTGTTCTATAGCAGATTTTGTAGAAAACTGCCACTTTGTGTCTGGATAGGTGATTCTACAACGCTTTCCATAGGGAATCTGCAATTCTGTCTATGTGGATGATTTCGTAGCGTCAGGCGCTATGAAATGATCTGTAATTTTCTGTGTCATGTAATTTGAGCTGAAAAACCCAAAAAATATTAGCAGAAGGAATAAACTCCTGTAGATTCCTCCAATAGGTATAATTATGACACTTCCCTCAAAACTTCAAAATGCAAAAGCTGATCATCATAAAAAATGGGGTTTTCAAGCCTCTCCACTTCATGTCCTTAATCTGGCACTTTTCCTTGTTGCAACAACACTTCTCCTTGTTGTATCTTGGGTTATTACATTGAGATTTCTCTGGGCTAGATCATCCTTGAAGGGATGCAACTCATCTTTAAGTTTTTTGTTCTAGTGTTGCAAGTCTCTGTTCTTCCTGTACAAGTTTCTAAGTTGTCATGTAGGGGCATAAATCTTCTCGCTGTGAATTGAGTGAGCTCAAGAGTTTCCTTATACATATCCATGATCTCACTCATCTTTCTCCTCTCTGCCAATCCTTCTCCCTTCAAGTAGGAATTTTTTTTTCTTGCATCTCTGAGTTATCTAATCAATCTCTTAAAGGTGGGGTTATTATATGGAGTGGTGATGTTTATGACTTCAACAGGATTCTCAATAGTTTCACCTTTACCCTTATATTTCTTTTGAACAAGAGCTTTGGTCATGACTTCAACATGCTTCCCAATAGTGTCACCTTTACCCTTATCTTTCTTTTGGACAAGATCTTTGGTTATGACTTCTTCTTCAACATCTTCCTTATGGGATACTGATCTGGTGAAGAGCCTCCTAGCTCTAGTCTCAACTACTACAGTAGGTGAAGAAAATTGTAACTTTCTCCCCTTTTTAGTTGTATTTTTGGCTGAGGGAACTTCCTCTAGTTTAGGTGCAGGATGAGGTGAAAGATCCCTTTATGGGGAGTGATGGGATTCCCTTTCTTCTTATTCAACTTCTTTAGGAACCTATTTATCTTTGGCAATGTGTTTTCCATTTCTCTTTTTTCTTTTTTCTGTTTGGGTAGCACTACCAGATGGCAAAGGTCTCTACACCCTGGATTGAGGGGTAGGGGCTACATCTAGTTGCAGATTAGCAGAGGCAATGAATTTCTCCCAAGTAATGTTTATTTTCTTTAATTCCTCCATTGCAAGCATCTTGATCATCCCTGAGTGGAAAACACTGGTGTCCACAACCATGGACTTGGCTTGGACCCTATCAACCATTTTTCCCATACTCCTAAATAGATAGAAATAGATGTTCATTAAGTCCTTTCTAGTGAAGTGTAGCAAAATCCTAATGTGATACTGGTATATCATATTGAATATTCCCTCACAGGTAAAATACCTCTGGATGACTTTCAACATTTTGTCAAAACCCTCAACCAAGTGGCTCCTAAGCACTCCCTTAGACAAATTATCTCCCTGATGTTCTGGTTTGAGGAAATATTTAGAAAAGGCTGCATTAAGAGTCATAGATTTGAACCACCTTTCACCAGTGTTGGGTATCTCAGTGGCTACTGCAATGGTGGCCTCAGATACTTCCAGCTCAAGGGTTCCTACATTGGTCTTAGTGCCATCAAAGTTTAAAGAAAACACCCTAGCTACCTCAGGGTGTCCCCTCTGCATATTCTGACATAAAGTTAGGTAGTCAACCCTTTGGAAGACCTTCATGATCAGAGGTTCAACATAAAACAAGTGCATATCAGAATGCTCAGTCCTGACTACACTCCCACCCTTGTAAGACTTCTTCTGTTGAGGTGTATCCATTGATAGAAACAAGAGACCAAAAATACAATGTTGTGATAGGTATGGGAATCCAAGAAAGGGAATAAGTCTTTAGGTTTTGAATGGTGGTCCTTATTTAGGATTTCAAGGTTTTCCTTCAATTGACTTCTGAATTAATGAGAGAATAATTTGATGACTTAGAAAAGGAATAAAATCCCTTCATAGAAAAGATATGCAAGGAGGAAACACTGTCAAGGTTTTAGGATAACATTAAACCACCATGTAGGGTCATCATCATTTTAAAAGAAAATACTCCTAAACTCTTCACTGTAAACAGACTTTGAAATGAAAATATAAAATAACACCATGAAGGAAAAGAGATGATGCTCTAAATGTGAGCAGAGACGATGACACTAGGTTGACACACACTTTGCAGTGTTGGAATAGGGGATCTGTAGCGCAATTTCGTAGTGTTTTTTGTAGCGTAGCGTAGACAACAAGGGCCAAGAAATAAATAGGCACAATATCTCTGGTAGAAAAGCTTATTCAATTTCAGTGGATGAGGTTGACAATATGCAGATGGCTAAGAATTCTATGACAACAGAGGTAAAGGGGCTGGTAGGTGGAGGAGACCACAAATTGCAACGCCAGGTGCTACAAAAAGTTAAGTAGAAAATTAGATGATCTTCAATAGAGCTCGGATGGCTCAAAGAGTACCTAGACATCGTAGCTTGACTATAGATGATCTTTAGAAAGCATGAAGTTGATTGCAACCATCCCAATCTTCAATTCACCTCAGTCATCTGGTCTGTAGCATAATCCACATAGTTGTCTGGAATAGGAGTTTCTGCAGCACCGAGCTAGGGGCAGAATTCAAAATTTGATAAACAGTTAGAAAGATTTAATGACCAAATCATGATTATTCCATTTGAAAACATGGATGCTGAAAACAATGAAATGAAATGACATCAACTTCAAAATTGCAATGATGATAAAGAGGGAGGGTGTACAAAAGATGCACTACGAAAACTACTAGTGAGTTGGTAGTGTACTAGCAGGGATTTGATTTGACTCCCTAACGGGTAAAGGGACAGAGTGGAGTGGTTCAAGCGTATGAATGTAGGTAGTGACATGTCAGGCTTGTGGTGTCATGGGGATGATAGTGATAGCTGGAAAATCATATGATGAACCAAGGGTATAAGCTATAGGTGTGGGTCAAATATGTGAGCCAAGCTCCAACCTTTAATTTATTTGAGTTAACCTAAGAAAACCATAAGGAGAAAATAAAAAAGAAACTTAAAAAGACTAATGTATGAAAAATTAAAACCTAAGGAGAAAATTTGACCCATGACAACTTCATGTGATAACATGTATGTACATAAATTTAGATAATACAAGATGAACACTTGTATATAGTTTAGTGAATTTATGTTCGGGTTTTGTTTTTTAATATAAAATTTAAATTGAAATATGCAGGAGAATATATCAACATTGATAGTGGAATATTAGAAAATGTTGATACTGACAAATTTGGGAAGAAAGAAGCTACGCATTATATAAGATATTGAACTAAGAATATGTATAATACTTTTTTCAAAGATGAATCAGTAACAGTACAAGCTCAACTTTTACTCTGTCTAATAAAGTCAAGAAAGTTAAAAGAAGCTACATCATTATTGGGTATTCAAAAGTCGACGAAAGATACAAAGGTGAAACAGAATGTCTTTGACAATATAACTAGTGTATTAAAATCTTTTGGAAAATCTCGAAAAAAATATGTCAGTGTTGCATGTAGAGTGATACAAACAACAGTTGTTTCATCTATAAATATAAAGGATCGTTTGACACAACACATGGAAAAAGTGATGGGAACCTCAAGAAAAACATTGTACAAACATAGAAAATTTCGATTGTAAATAGATGCAAATGATGAACTTGCTTGTTGGACAGTGATTTCTAGACAACCCTAAAAGATAGACTTGCAGAAAATGTTAAAGAATCGGTTCGTAATTGTTGGTTGAAAGAATCTCTTGTTTCACCACATACAAGGGATGTGTTGCGACGAAGAATAACACGAAAAAAATATGAAGAAAATACAAAACATATATTTCCAATGACACAAATAGAATTTTTCAATAAGTTCAAAGAAGAGCACAAAGAAGTTAACATTTCCGTCAATACATTTGTGCAACAAAAACCATGGTTTGTTAGACCCATCACTGTTTGTGACACTTGGTGTTGTTGTTATCATGTGGAATTTGAGTTATATTATGACACTTTTCTTGATTTTGGTAAAATTTTATGGAAAAGTTCACCTCCTCCTTCCACATTTCATGCTTTTATATATGAAATTCTATGTGAAAGAGAAGGTGATGAATTATTTTACCAACAAAAATGTGTCAGTGGAAAGAAATGTGATCGTTGTGGAAATCTAATTTTGTTTCACTCAAAGTATCCTATTGATATGAATGATCAATCATTTTCTAATATAACAGTCAATTGGAAGAGATATGAATATATCAATATCACAACTCCACATTCTTCAAATTTTATTTCCAAAAGGATTGATTTGAAAGTAGATTAAATATGTGTTATATATTTTTTGAATAAGTTGAGGAAGAAGTTTATAAATACACCAAGCATTCACATAGACCTCGATGGCAAGACCTACAATTCAAACAATCCCGTGAAGTGTTTCCATCAGGAACAATTTTGTCTGTAGTTGATTTTGTAGAGAATTACACATTCGCTGCACAAAAAGAAATACAGAGTGAATATTATCATTCTGAACAAGTCACTATATTTGTCCACGTTCTATATAGACATGCTCAACGGAGTCTTGATAACATAGAAAGAAACAATGACAATCAACAAGTTATTAAAGAATATCACTTTTATATAAGTGATGATCGAGCACACAACACACATTATGTACAATATTGTTTTGATAAATTTTATGATTCATTGAAAGAACGTGGGATCGGATTCGATCGCAATTTGATATGGTCAGATGAATGTGAAGGTTAGTTCAAATCTTCACGATCATTCTATTGGTTGTGTCGTCTTCATAAGAAATCAAACATTACACATTGTTGGAATTGTTTTGAGATTGGTCATGGAAAAGGAGAGCACGACAGTGTAGGGGCATGTGTAAAAAAAGCACTTTGAAGGTATTAGATGAACCCGCATGCCAATCGATTTGAATTTGCTGATCAAGTTGTTGAATGGTGCAAATTGGCACTAAGCCATGAAAATAATCAGTCAAGGGATGTGCACAGGTGTGTATATATATACATGTTACACATGTACACATGATATTTTTATTCACGTGATCAAATTTATATGATCTTCAATCATTTTCTTGATAGATTTCAAGTTAACAAGTTCTTGTCTTGTGCAGGTTTTTTTTGTATGTTGGAATCCAAGATGTAAATAGATCAATCGCATATGAAGCCGGTACAATACATGGGACATGAAAAAATGCATTTAGTTAAAACAAAATTCTATAAAAATGTGTTTGCATTTGATAGAAGAAATGAGTCTTGTTTTTGTTCAGTTTGCATAGAGGACACAAAATCCATAGAGATTTGCGAAAACGAAAAATGAAGAATATGTTAAAGCTTGGAGACATACTGAACTTAATATAAAAGGGAAAATGTCACTTGCAAGCTCAGAGGAGATGGAATCAAATGAAACTATAGTGTCAGTTGATGGCAATAGAGTTTATGATCTTGTTAGAGAAGGTAATTTTTATGTTACAATTGTTTGAAAATATATTTGTTAAATATTTAAACAACTTGCAGATGTACTTGTAAGTTGGATATATAAAATTTATATATATAGTAGACGAGTTTAATGGCACGTGTATGTGTTCTAATCTAACATAAACTACTTGTTGGAACATATCGAATTATTTGCAAGAGATGTCTTTGTCATGGTTGTACCTGTAGACAACACTAAAAATGTGAAATATTATTTGATGCGATGCACAGAACAAAATATGAGGTTATTAGAAGATTTTGATGATAACGATTTTATATATGAAAGAGGATCCATTGTATTGAAAGGCCATTTTTTTCAAGAAACCCATCAAATCGATAGTAATGTTCACATTCAATACTATCAGTCAGATGTCATAAGTTGTCAATATAGTCATTTGGTATGTGCAGCGCGCATAAAGTTAGTAGAAGTTCAATCAAGAAAAAAAACAAAAGTTAGAAAATGGAAAATGTCCAAAGCTGATCATGAACGAATAATTGAAGATGGCATACAATTACAATTTCTTTAAACAAGTGATGTATACATTCCAAAATTTACGAAATGAAATGAACAATGGTTAAAATTTACGATAAGTTTGATGCAATACATACGCATGCAAAATGAATCAGTGGAAGTTTGAGAAGTACATAAGCTCTACAAGAATGTGTATTCAAATATCCACGAAATATATGCTTGCATTTATATTTTCATAGATATAACATGTTAGAAATATCTAACACGTCTTTGTCAATATGCCACCCACTTATTGTACGATTTGTCAGGGTGTCATACAACTCAAATCAAAATTTCTCATTCACTCAATTTTGAACATGTCATTTTACTTACACACTCATGAACTTGACTTAGTGGAAACCTCCAAGCCTAACTTAGTGGGACCAATTCTCAAAATATTTGGCATGGTTTGAAGTTGGAGCTTACCCACGTGGAGACTTGGAAGCAATCATGCCTAGTTCGAGCGCATCATCTATGTATTACCTCAATTTTAAAATTTAATGATAAATTTATTATTTACATTTCCAAATCTATTTTTCTCTTAAACACCTCTCCCTTCCATTGTGACATCATGTCATTTACAATTCTGGTTCATCCCAGGGTAATCAATTTCATATTATAGTTTTGGATGTAAAATTCTAGGCCGTCTAGGGTTGGACCATCATCCTTTGCAATATCTCCAATCACAAACCAAGATACAACAATCATGTCATTTCCAATGGTTGGTATTTTTGCAACAATTCCATTTGGTCATCAGGTATAATAAAGGTATACAAAAAAAACTTATTGATATGTTGTCTAGACCTTATGTTAATGCATCCATTGCTTTATAGCATAGTTCATTAACTCATCAAAGTTACAATGAACAATATGCTAGATATGAAGATTTCAAGGATGTCTATGAAACACTAATATATGGTACTAAAGTGGAAGAATTAGATTATCATGAAATTTCTATATCATCTTGGTAAATTGTCTATTCCACGAGATGAAAGTGTGCATGTAATTAGATAATCACTTAATTTCTCATTTCTTGTCATTTTGGTATAGGAAAAATGGTAGCTTAGTTACAACACTATTGTTACTGGGCTCGAATGTATGAAAATATGTCCAAATATGTAAAAGGATGTGTGATGTGCACCAATAGAAAACAAAGTAACATAAAATTGGGTTTTTATATGCCACTTCCTATACCTTCGCATCCATGGGAAACTGTCTATGGATTTTGTAAGGCGTTTTCCTATGTCCAAGAAAGGTTATGATAATCTATATATTTTTGTGGACATATTTAGAAAAATGTCTATTTTAGTGCCTTGTAAGAACCATGTGATAGGAAAAAGGACTGCACATTTGTTCTTACAACATGTTTAGGTTCATGTTGGTTTTCCCACATCCATTGTATCTGATTGAGGCTACTACTTTCTTGGGAAATTTTGGTCAACTTTGTGGTATTTAATGGACACTAATATTCTGAAGAGCATTGCTTTTCATCCATAGGCTGATGGACAAATGGAAGTGGTCACTAGGACATTGATACACTTACTTAGAGGATATTGTAACAAGTGTCCTCAGATTTGGGATGAATAGTTGTATGACAACACATGTATTCCAAAACAGAATGAACACCTTCAGTAACCACTCATACAACCATATAAAATATCAACACACCAATGTTTTGACGTGGTAAAACCCTATGGGGAAACATCCATGGCCCCAACCAACGTGGCCACTTGGAGAAATTTATTAATGCAAAGGAAAAATATTATAGAGAGATTTACAAGAGAGTTTCTCACAATCGATCATCAACAAATGACCCTCCATGCTCTTTAAATAGAGATCATGGACCAATTAGGTGTTAATCCATAGATCAATGTAGTCGTGAAGATTGAGGAGAATATGATCCGTCAGAACACTCTATGTCGGGAAAATATTGTGATCATTGGATTACCTAACTACAAATGGATACTAAAGAAACACACTTTTACCGAAGGACACATTAGACCAAATTGATCTTAACTAACTCCTAAGTGTCTAAATATCCTAACATACCCCCTTAAGAACAACTTGGGATAGGATTGAATGATTTACAAAGGTGACAAAATAGGAGAAGGAAGGAGGCATTGGATTCTATCCCCCTTTAATGACAACTTTATGAACTCCTAAAATAAATCAAAGTTTGGAAAACTTCGCTTCTATAAGAGACTTTTTGAATATGTTAGCAACTTGATATTCTATAGGAAAAAAAAGCACTTCAATAACTCGATCATGAATGAGATTTCGGATGAAGTGCATGTGTATCTCAATGTGTTTATTGCACTGATGTTGAACTAGGTATTTGGTGTGCTTGATGGAACTCTTATTGTTGCACAAAAGGGTTGTTGGATGCCACTGCTAGAATCCAAACTTTGAAAGGATATGTCAATTCCACAAGGATTCTTGACTTGCATAAACTGCTACTCAGTACTCTGCTTCTGTTGAAGAAAGAGAAATATCCTATTGTTTCTTACAGGCTCAAGTGATAGGTCCTGAACCAAGTTTTAAAATATAACTTACAGTATACTTTTGATCATCAGAGTTTCCATCCCAATCTAAGTCAGTGAAACCAACCAATAAAGGAGCCCCCCCTGAGTTGTAATGTATCCTGAACTGAATTGTACCACATACATACTGAAGTATCCTTTTAGCTTCTTTCCAATGGATTTCATGGGGTGTTTGCATATACCAGGAAATAAGACCAACAACAAAGGAAAGATCAGGACTGCTATGAGTCAAGTATAAGAGGCTACCAACTAAGTGACAGTACAAAGTGGCATCAACTTCGAGAGAAGTACAAGTGGCAACAAGTTTGACTCTAGAATGGAATGGAGAAGGGGATAGTTTTGAATCTTCCATGAGAAAGTGATGAAGAAGGTCACAAGCATACTTATACTAGGAAAGAAAAATCCCTTCCTTGGTTTGCAAAACTTGGAGGCCAAGGAAATAGTATAAATAGCCTAAGTCGATTATTTTAAATTTGTTCTTAAGGTCGCTTTTCACATGGTTTATAAGTTTGGGTCACTTCCACTGAGGATAAGGTCATCAACATAAATAACAAGGATTATGAGATGGATTCCTACTTTCTTGGTATAAACATTTGGGTCAAAATGAAATCTATAAAATATGGTATCAAGAAGAAAGTTGTTCATTTTGGAATACCAAGCTCGAGGAGCTTGCTTAAGACCATAAAGATATTTCTTAAGGTGAGAAAACAAGGATGGAGTCATTCTGGACATAGCTAGGAGGTTGTTCCATGTGGATTTCTTCTTGTAAATCCCCATGCGAAAAATTTAACATCCATATGATGGACCTTCCTTTTATGTGAGGCTGCAAGGGCTAAAATAAGGGGGATGGAATTCATTTTGGCTACAGGGGAAAAGGTTTCATTATATTTAGTGCCTTCAACTTGAGAGAATCCTTTGGAAACTAACCGAGCCTTGTGTATGTCAACACTTTCGTCTGACGCATGCTTACTTATATACGCCCATTTACATCTGACAAATTTTCTTCCTTTTGAAGGAGGTACAATATCCCAAGTATTGTTTTCCATTAAAGAACGATACTCTTCATTCATTTTTGTATCCCAATATGGATGACTTGAAGCTTCTGCAAATGTCTCTCGATCACGAGTCTCTAAAAATTGAGCGAAAAGAGAAGAGGCAAGATCATGTTGATCTGAAGGATCACCGGAAATATCACCAGTTGTTTCTCGTGTTGAAAGAACCCTTCCATGAAGCAATGGTGTTGGTTTAGGTTCATGCTTATTCAACTCATCGGGTGGAAGGTGAGCAGGCGGAGGTAGATTTTAATCCTCGTTGTCATCATCTAAAGAAGAAGAAACCATAATAGGAACATAAGAAGGAATAGACGTCGAAGATTACTCGTAGGTCAAAGAAGGCACAAACATCGAATAAGGCTCGCAGGCCAAGACATTTTCATCAAATTTAACATCTCTTCTAATCATAATTTCATTATAATGAGGTTGAAGAAGTTTGTAACCTTTGACATCTTCAGAATAACCAAAAAAAATACACTTCTCACTTTTAGGATGTAAAACTTTCCTTTTCTCATCAGGAATGTGTACCCATGCTACACTGACAAATACACATAATGACTTACATCTAGCTTAATTTGATTCCATGCTTCTTCCAGTGTTATATTTTTTAGAGCCTTTGTGGGAGTGTGATTTACTATGTAATTTTCACACTCAATGGATTCCTCCCAATACTTAAGACATAATCCCTTAGTTTGGATCATACAATTAGCCATTTCTTTTAATGTGTGTTTCTTTCTCTTGGAAACACCATTTTGTTGTGGTGTATATGGAACAATGTGTTTCATTTGGATGCCCTGTAATATACCAGATATAAAAAGTATGCATAACATAAATAAAATTCTAGAAATGGCAAAATAACAGAAATATAACCAGCATAATCTCCACAATAACACATAAATGATATAAGGACAACAACAAAAATAGCACTTTGATTCAGAAAGAAATGTTCACAGGCCTCTTCGAGGGGGAAACCTCCAGTCGAACAACGCTCTATTACAATAATCTCCAAGCTAGGGTTCTCATACCCTCAACCCTTATTTATACTAAATATGTCTATCAAAAGAAGCATCTATAGGAAGATCCTTTTATAAGCGGAAGCTTCTATTAGGTCTTCTTACATCCACCTTATTCTATTTTATTGAAAGGCCTTATTAATATTGACCTTTATTACATCTGAATATATTTCTCTACCTATGTGCGGGTTAGGACCCTAACATGTCCACCCCCTTAAAAACAGCCTTGTCCTCAAGGCTTGAGATGTGGAAACTGCTGTAGAATGGTAGTTGGTTCCCAAGTGGCATCTGTTGGAGTTGTATCTTTCCACTGGACTAGCACTTCCTTGATGGTTCGTTGATGCAAGCGACGCTCACGCTGGTCCAAAACTGCTTTGGTTGTAGCCAAATGGATCCTTCTTCAACTAACTTGGGAAGGTTGGTTTGAATTTGGTACCTAGTTCCAATCACCTTCTTTAAGCATGAAACATGAAAAACAAGATGTAGCTTCGAATAACTGGGCAGAGTTAACTGATAGGCGAATTGTCCCACACAATTGAGAACTGTATAAGGACCATAAAATTTGGGCACTAACTTCTGACAATGCTTGGCCTTGAGGGAAGTTTGCTTGTAAGGTTGCAGTCACAGAAACCCTTGATCCCCTTCTGCAAATTGACATTCAGAGCTACCTTGATCTGCTTGTTGCTTCATGCGATTCTGTGCCATGACTAAGTTCTCTTTGAGGGTATGGAGAATAGCCTCTTGAAATGTAAGTGTTTGGTCAACCGCCTGGACCTTCGAAGTACCCGGTAAGTATGAGAGAACTGAAGGTGGATTCTATCCATATACTGCTTCAAAAGGAATCATGCATGTAGTTGTATGGTAGGAAGTGTTGTACTACCATTCAGTGAGGGGTAACCATTGAGCCCACTGATTTTGCTTTTCAGAGGCAAAACACCTTAGATAGGTTTCCGAACACTTGTTGACAACTTCTGTTTGACCATCAGTCTGGGGATAATAAGCTGTGCTGAGATGCAATTGGGTGCCATGTAGCTTGAACAGTTCTTGCCAAAAGTTTCTTGTTAAAGTTGGGTCACGATAAAAAACAATAGAGTGCGGCATGCCATGAAGTTTGAAGACCTGGTCCATGAAAATTTGAGCCACTGTGGATGCGGTAAGTGGGTGTTGAAGAGCGCAGAAATGAGCATACTTGGAAAAGCGATCAACAACCACCATTATGACTGATTTATTTCCCGATTTGGGTAAGCCGGTAATAAAGTCCATAGAGATATCCTTCCAAATAGTAGGTGGAATCAGAAGTGGTTGTAGTGTGCCCGGAGATTTGACTGTTTCTCCCTTGTTGCATTGACACACATCACATTCAGTGACAAAGATACAGATGTCCTGTTTCATACCATCCCATAAAAAAGAACGTTTGACCCTGTCATAGGTTTTGGTGAACCCGGATTGCCCCGCTGTGGGTATATTATGAAGCTCAGAAAGTACTGTGGATTTAAGCTTTGATTGTTTACTTAAATACAAATGGCCTTTGTATCAGAAGTATTGTTGGATCATGTTGTCATTGATGCCAATGGTTTGATTACTTGGGAGATTGTTGGATCTTATGTCATTGATGTAAATGGTTTGGTTTGATTGATGTCATTGGTTGATGTCAATTAATTGATTGATATGATTCCCTTGATGAGAATGTTATATGTCCAAGTGGAAACCAATCGATGCAAAGGTAACCAAATGGATGAACTCCAAAGTGGTCCCCTTATGG
>SNQJ01S0055793.1:124426-146300 GCA_010110895.2 Picea sitchensis
GTTGATGATATATTGCTGATATATGTTGCTGATATGTGCTCACATCTAACTGGTTATAAATGACAACAATGGGTAATGAATAAATGTTGAATGCTAATTGATGATTTTTTGTGCAAGAGGGAAGTTCTGGGAAAAAGAGCCCCACACTCATTCACCCCCCCCTCTAAGTGTGGTAGGTGTGTCCAACAGTACTACCATTCAGCGAGGGGTAACCATTGAGCCCAATGATTTTTCTTTTCAGAGGCAAAACACCTTAGATAGGTTTCCGAACACTTGTTGACAACTTCTGTTTGACCATCAGTCTGGGGATGATAAGTTGTGCTGAGATGCAATTGGGTGCCATGTAGCTTGAACAGTTCTTGCCAAAAGTTTCTTGTTAAAGTTGGGTCACGATAAAAAACAATAGAGTGCGGCATGACATGAAGTTTGAAGACCTGGTCCATGAAAATTTGAGCCACTGTGGATGCGGTAAATGGGTGTTGAAGAGTGCAGAAATGAGCATACTTGGAAAGGCGATCAACAACCACCATTATGACTGATTTATTTCCCGATTTGGGTAAGCCGGTAATAAAGTCCATAGAGATATCCTTCCAAATAGTAGGTGGAATCGGAAGTGGTTGTAGTGTGCCCGGAGATTTGACTGTTTCTCCCTTGTTGCATTGACACACATCACATTCAGTGAAAAAATTACAGATGTCCTGTTTCATACCATCCCATAAAAAAGAACGTTTGACCCTGTCATAGGTTTTGGTGAACCCGGATTGCCCGGCTGTGGGTATAGCATGAAGCTCAGAAAGTACTGTGGATTTAAGCTTTGATTGTTTACTTAAATACAAATGGCCTTTGTATCAAATCTCATCCTGGAGCCAAGAGTACTCTGGGGGAGCTAGATCATTGGACTGCAATTGCTAGATCAGATGCGAACTTTTGGGATCTTGTAGCCATTCTTGGTGAATGGCTTGGAGCCAATCTGGTACAATGAAAGAAAGAGAAAAAAGGGATCCTTCTTCTTCATATTTTTGGGAAAGTGCATCCGCCACCAAATTGTCTTTGCCTTTCTTGTAAATGATCTCATAATCATATCCAAAGAGCTTAGTCACCCATTTTTGTTGCTCCGGGGAGGAAATGCATTGTTCCAGAAAATACTTGAGGCTTTGATGGTTTGTCTTAATTTGGAAATGTTGCCCCAAGAGATAAGGATGCCACAAATCAACAACATGCAGAATAGCCAACATTTCCTTTTCATAGATGGGGTTGCCCAGATTCCTTTCAGATAGTTTCTTGCTAGTGAAGGCCAAAGGTCTACCCTCTTGCATAAGGACAACACCAATTCCTTTCCCTGAGGCATCACATTCCAACACAAAGGTCTTTGTGAAATCAGGAAGGGCCAGAACCAGAGTGGTGCACATGGCCATCTTCAAGGTTTGAAAAGCTTGAGTAGCGGCTGGAGTCCAAGTGAAAGATTTCTTTTTGAGGAGAGCAGTGAGAGGTGTTGCAATCTTTCCATAATTCTTAACAAACTTGCGATAATACCTTGTTAAGCCTAGAAATCCAAGAAAGATTTTGAGAGTCTTTGGGTGTGGCCAGTCTTTCATATCTTCAATCTTTTTCGGATCCACCCTGATGCCATCCTTGCCAACCAGATGCCCCAAGTATTCTACTTCTGAGGCACCAAAAGCACATTTAGACTGTTTCAGGAAAAGTTGGTGCTGAGAGAGTAGATAAAGAACTCGATGCACATGAGTAAGATGGTTTGTCCAGGTTTTGCTATAAATGAGGATATCATCAAAGAAAACTAAGACAAAATGATGGAGAAAGGGACGGAAGACATGATTCAAGAGGCTTTGGAAGGTGGAGGTGGCATTACACAAGCCAAAGGGACCAAAAACTCATAGTGGCCCTCATGAGTTTGAAAGGCTATCTTGGGAATGTCTGCCTCTTCCATGCATATCTGGTGATAGCCCAAGTGAAGATCAAGTTTAGTAAAGAATTGGGTGCCACTCAATTCATCTAGGAGGTCATCAATGACAGGAATGAGAAATTTGTCTTTAATGGTCAGTTTGTTGAGGGCACAAAAATCAAGACACATTCGCCAAGAACCTTCTTTCTTCAGGACCATGACTACAGGAGAAGAGTAAGGGTTCGTACTAGGGCAGAAAACACCTGCATTAAGGAGTTCTTGGACCATTTTCTCAATTTCATTTTTTTGTGAAAAGGGGTGGTGATACGGATGGATATTGGGAGGAAGGCTTCTGGGTACAAGGAGAATGGAATGATCATGAACACCACGGGAAGGAGGGAGTCCTTGGGGAGTGGAAAATACCATTTGATGTTTAGAAAGGAGGGCTTGGAGGTCTTACGACACCGGGGGTGTCTCTATTGCTTGTATGGCATGGAGTTGGGCAATGGCACCAGAATGAGCTTTTTTGAGCATCTTTTCCATGCGATGGGAACTAATGATCTCAGGTGAACCAATAATGATGCCTTGGAATTTATATTGGTGGCCTTCCCGGTCTAATTGCATGGTTAATTCCTTAAAATCCATGAGAATGGGACCCAAATTCCTTAGCCAGTCTGCACCCAACACAATGTCACAACCACCCATGTCGATAACAAACATGTGGGATTTTAGGTGGTAGTCACCGATTTGGAGACACACATTTTCATAGCGCCCTCCACATTTCATGGAACCACCATTGGCAATCATGATTTGGAAATTGTTGACGGCATGGATGTAGCAATGAGTTTCTTAGGCAATGCGACGATGAATAAAATTATGGGTGCTTCCACTATCAATCAGAATGATGACCTTTCGATGCTTGATGTAACCGATTAACTTGAGGGTTTGAGGAGCAGAGAATCCAGTGAGAGCATTGAGGGAAATGACCGGTTCTACTTCGGTAGGATCTAAGGGAGGGGTTATGTCAATGATTTCAGGTGACTCAGACACAAGGGGAGTTTCAACATCCTCTTCCGAAATATCCTCAGAGATGGCCATAAAAATATTTTTTTCCTTGCACTTGTGGCTCGGGAAATATTTGTCATCACAATTATAACAAAGGCCTTTGAGTTGGCATTCAGCCATTTCAGCCTTAGTCATTTTTTGGATCTTTAGTGGGGCGGAGGGAGTAGTGGGATTTATGGGTTTAGGGCGAGGGATAAAGGAGGGTTTTCGGTTTTGAGAAGATACAACCTGTTGTGCTTCTTTAGCTCTTTTAGTAGCCTCCACCCAACTCAAAGGTCGAGCCATGAGGACATGGGCCTGAATCTCATCCTTGAGGCCACTAATAAAAAACTCTTGAAAGAAAGCATCAGTCATGCCCTCTGTTCAAAAAACCAGGTGCTCAAAGGCAGCTATAAAGTCTTCCACTGTTCTTGATTGTTTCAACTTTGTCAAATGGCCCAAATGGTTGGTGTTCGTGTCTAAGCATTCATAAAGCTCAGTCACAAATTGTGTCCAAGCAATATACCCTTGACGAGAAGTTTTTCTCCATTGCCACCATTGCCAATGTTCTTGATCTAGATGGAGAACACCATATCGGAGTTTGGACAAGTCATCTGTAATGTTGTATAAAGAAAAATAATGTTCCATTTGGGTTACCCAACCAGTGGGGTTCGAGCCATCAAATTTGGTCACATCCACCCATGGAAGGCGTAGGTCACGTTGAAAGTGATGGTGTTAAAAGTTATGGGAATGGAAGGAATGTTCACCTTCAGTCTTTGGAGGGTAATCAGAGAAAGGGTCATCTGTAGGGATCTTCAGTTTGGTGCAGAGTGATGCAAAGGCAGATTCAAGCTGGGTGGTCAGTTCTTGTTTGACTTCCTACATTGAGGATTGCATGGTTGTATTTATGGTTGTATGGATGGTTGTATCAATGGAGGTAACATTGGCATTGAGTTGTTTCACTTCTTTTTGGGTCTCGACGAGACCAGATTGCAAGGTGTTGAAGTGAGCTTCCAAGGCTACGGGTATGGGCCATGAGGATGGGGGAATTGAAAAGGGGTGGGCATGGTCAATTTTTTTTTCAAAAAATGATATGGATGAATGTGATAAGGGAGAAGAGATGAATCCAATGGAATAGGTCTCAAATAATGGTGAAACAATTTCCAGTTTTTTTTATTTTTTATTACACCTGTGGAATTATACTCTAGTATGAAGAATACTGCAAAGATGAAATCCCCAAATGCTTAACCAATAAGAAAAATGTAGTCATTTGGCAACCCGAACACAGTTGCATGACAACAGATCTTGTCTGTTTTAATTTGTTTATGTTTCTGTCCCCCAAGGGTTAGGTATTCAAGGGTTCTACAGACAAGGGTTTTCACTGTGCTATAGCTCTCTGATATACATGCAGTGTCCAATAGTAGTACTCGACCCAATATCTCAGGGCACTAATTAAGGAGGATAGACCGTACCCTTAGTACTCGACTACCCAGGTACTAGAGAGTATCTTCCCGAGTGATGTTCTCGGTGGCACTATAGCAGTCAGGCGGCTAATCGATTTATCTAAAGAGGGATTTAGGAAATATAGGTCGATCCGTACACAGGTGTTGTCTGATGCGCTACCACTCGAAGGGGTGGCCAACGCATGGGCGCGTGGCCACATGGCCCCCCATATGACCACGAATCTAGGGGCATGTGTGGATAAAGGGGCTAGCGCCCATATGTATAGTCAAAAGTGGGTTTTTTTAATAAAGTTTGGTTTTTTTAGTTGTAACTATGCCTATATTTGGCTGATTCTCTCCATTTTTGGGGGATATTGGGCATTTTTGGAGGCCAAATTCTTGGAGGAAGTTGGAGCTGAGAAACCAACTTCAAGGCTATATAAACCAGGCCTGTTTGAGGCCATTAGAGCAGTCAGAGTAGAGTTATGCTGGAGAAAAGCCAAGCCAAAGTCAGTTTGATATAGTGAAGCTTTTGAGGAGGAGACGTTGTCGGATCATTTCTGGGAGCTTGGGACATCCGTTTTGCGTGTCATTTTCTTTGCAGGGTTCTAGAGATCTGGGAGAACAAGACCAGATTAGTCTTGTATCCATTTGGCATTGCAACGATGTACTTTTGAGCATTTGAACTCCGTTATCAATTTGCGTATTATGGTTTGTTGTTTATTCTTTCATTTCAGATCTGCATATGTGTATATGGCTGTTATAATTCCTCTTCTTTCCTCATTCTTTCACTAAGTTTCTCAAATGGTTAATTAACGCATGCAATATTAAAACTCAACCATAGTCATTTAAAAGATCCTACGGATCAAGGGTGGCCAACAGATGTGCGCTTAAGAACCACTTGTATTTCCTGCGTGTATGAATCCCTCAATCACGGGTTTATGCGTGTAATGACAGATCTTTGTGGCTTAAAGATGTCAGAATACGTCTCTACCTTGAAAAAAAATTCCCACAATTTCTGCCAAGGAAAGTGCTTTGATACCACTTGTAATATAACATATATAAAAAGTATGCAGAACATAAATAAAATGCTAGAAATGGCAGAATAACAGAAATATAACCAGCATAATCTCCACAATAACACAGAAATGATATAAGGACAACAGCAAAAATAGCACTTTGATTCAGAAAGCAATGTTCACGGGCCTCTTCGAGGGGGCAACCTCCAGTCGAGCAATGCTCTATTACAATAATCTCCAAGATAGGGTTCTCATAACCTCGAACCTTATTTATACTAAATATGTCTATCAAAAGAAGCATCTAGAGGAATATCCTTCTAGAATCAGAAGCTTCTATTAGGTCTTATTACATCCTCCTTATTCTATTTGATTGAAAGGCCTTATTAATATTGACCTTTATTACATCCGAATATATTGCTCTACCTATGTGCGGGTTAGGACCCTAACATGCCCTGTGCAGTGTAGTAACTTGTAAACTTATTTTTCACATATTCACCTCCATTAGTTGTTCTTACTCATTGAAGTTGACGTCGAGATTGTTTTTCTACAAGGGCCTTGTAGGAAAAAAAAAATTCAAACACTTCGCTCTTAAGTTTTAAGAAGTAAACCGAAGTGCCTTTGGAGAAGTCATCAATGAAAGTTAGAAATACTTGCACCCAGAAAAAGAAGGAGAAGAAATTGGACCACACAAGTCACTATGAACAAGCTGCAAATGGGTCAAGGCATGCCAAGAGGCACGTTTGTCAAACCTATCTCTATGGTTTTTGTCGAGAACACAACTAGCACAAACACCATATCTATAAGAAACAAGAGGAATAACAATCACCATCTATTTATTACATAGTTGTTGCAATGAGTGATAGTTTAAATGACCAAACCACTCATGCCAAAGTTTGCTCAAGTCATTGTTATGAGAAACAAAAACTAATGGAAAAGGTAATGACCCAAAGTTGTCAAAATTTTACAACCTAGTAATATCATCAACAATTCCAGTTGCAATAACATGCTTAGGATATTTAAATCCTTGCTTACAACTTGATGAGGTGAAAACTCTACGGTTTTACCTTCACCTAAATGATTGATTTGATACAGTGATAGAAGGTTGTAGGAAATACTTGGTACATGTAATACATCATTGAAATAACCATTATCTACCTGAATTGTTTCATACCCTACAACACTAAGAGATCTATCATAACCAACAAATATGTTTTTGGTGTTATATTCATTTAGAGAAAAAAATGTGGTTTTATCCTTAGCCATTTGATAAGATGCTACAAAATAAATAAGCCACTCATTAGAAGAAGAACTAGAAGTTGCATTGAAGGAGAAACCAGAAGAAAAAAGTGCATGTCCATGAGAAGAATATTTAGAAGAAGAAGAATCAATATTGATGTTGTGCTTCTTCATCATTTCTTCCAAAGCATCCATATTATTAAAAACATTTGGACTCCACATGGCCATATTTCCCACAAAAGTTGCAATGTCTGTCAGTTTTCTTATTTTTATATTTTTCTCCTTTGTCACCCTTAATAATAGAAGCTGGTGGAGAGGATTTGGAACCCTTGTTTTTCTTATTGTTGTGGCGAGGATGTTGCTTCTTGGGATTCTTAGATTTATATTTCTACTAGACCACTAAGGTTTTGTTGGATGTACCTATAGTGTTGATCAATCCAAGTTGCACAAGCTTATCTTTCTCTCAAATTAGAGAATTACAAAATGACTCAAGAGAGGGTTCTTTATAAGCACTCCCTAGAGCTTCTCTAGTGGCATAAAAGGTAGATATAAAAATAGAATATGCACTACCTAGCTTAGCAAGAATAACATATATGCATTGATCTTCCTTTAGATATAGTTTTCATTCTATACACACACGTCTAAGTATTTTGAACTTAGATAAGTAATCTTCAATGCAAGAAAAATCATTTGGACTTAAAGTCATTAACCGATTTTCCAACTAGTGGGCTCGAATAATATTTTGTTTACCAAACACAGATGCAATCTTTTCCCAATCTTTATTGGGGTCATCAAGTCTTTGAAGATGAAACTTTAAATCAAGAGAGATGGGTATTCCGATTAGTCCATGTGCGTCATCATTCCTATTAACCCATTAGGAATACTTGTTATCATCAGTGGGTTCTTTTTCTTTTCCCAAGATAATCTGGTATAGTACTTTACTTCTTAATACATCCTCCATATGGGATTTCCATGAGAAGTAGTTGGTACTGGTAAGAAAAATATCACTTGGAGAATCCATATTAAATATGCATGAAATATGAATTTGATGGTCTGGATGGAAATATCTAAAAAAAATAGGTTGTTTCAAAACAAATGACATTGAAAATAGACTTCAAATGTGAAAGTTATTCCCTTTTGAAGAAAAGAAATAAATGGTAACCAAAGAGCCATGTGGGAAGTATAAGTTGATCCACGTGGTGATACCCCTCCTTTTAATAACCTCACATTTACAAATAAGTTGCTTATGAAGTGACCTGCATTTATAGAATAAGAGAGATCACTTTTACAATGAAGTTACTTTATAAATGAAAGTTGCATGGAAAATAAATAACTTAAAATAAACTAGCATACCCCCAAAGTAGGGGAAAGAAAATACCGAAGTGAATTGAGGTGGTTATGTTTATGGGACAAAAAAACATCTTCTTTTTGAAAAGTGTTTTCTATGTTCCTTTTCAAGTCAGTATTTCTCTTACTTTGCTTTCTGGTGGGCATATTCCATCAACATAATGAAGTATTTTAATTTTGAAATTTGTCCCTTTGATGTTTCCTAGTTCAACAAGTAATATAAAGGAGATTGTGATGCCATTTCATTCAAAAGGTCATTTGTTGAGAACCATCATAGTAGAGAGGAATATTATGAATGGGAGCCAAGTAATGATCTATATGGATGGGTTGCACATTTTGAGGAATACAATTATGGAAGTCCTATTGGAAGACATATTTGTTTAAAGGTTGATCTTAAAATAGTTGGTCAAATAGATAATTAATACCTAATAAAAAGAAAGCAACTTGTTGACAACCACCACCATGGTACTATTTGAGAGAGGAGTAAGTATTTGGAAACATTGAAGGTTCAACTTTAAAATTCATAACATCTTTTTATGTTGACAAAATATTCCTACTAGAAAGCAGAGGAAGAGAAATGATGTCTTGAAGAGGCTCATAGAGAAGGTCAAATAATAAATAAATTGGATTCATATTTTTCAGTTTGTCTGCTTCATTTTAAAAATTAGTTTTAAAGGATCTATTTCATTTTTAGAATTTTATGAAGTTGTAGATGGTAAGATGATTGTGTCCTAGGATGACTACACAAAATATCATCTTAAAACACTCGCTCAACTAAATAACGAAGACCTATGAAAAAAGAGCAAGCTTGTTTAAAAACTCCATAATACTATTCAAGAGAATTTGGTCAACAATTAGGTCTATAGCCATTAGTCGTAGAGCATTAAGCTAGGCTTTCAATAAGGTTGTTCAACCAAGTAGTATATTCACGATTGAGCCTAGTAGTTAGGATGTTGTTTTAACATTGAAAAAGCTATAGTCTCTCATTGATCGTGATGCTAGTTGCCTTTGTACTTGCCTTTGACACTAGTGTTGTTTATTCAATTGGGCAGGTTATGCTTTGAAAGCAAGCACAGATACTAATGGTTTTACCACAAGGGATTCGCCTTATTGATCAATATCTTATCACGTTCATTCATAAAGAGGGTTTTAAAATTGTGAAAAATAAAGTCAATATATTGTAGGTATTGGGGGGAGGTGCATAGTATAGGGTTTTTTTTAGGTATTAAGGGGTATAAAAATGGGTATCTAGTAAAAATAAGGGTTTTTATTATCGGAAAAATGTATTAGGATTGGGTTCAAAAAGAGGATTTTGGAATATATTTATCAATATCTAGTGAAATTAGGAGTATTCTTTAATATTCCACGAACACACGGACTATGTCATAGGTTCAGGAGTGAAGAGCCCATGGGTTTTACTCACTTTGGTGCTTCTAGCTCATGACTAGTAGTGGAAGAGGTGCTTGTATTATAGCAATTGGGCACATGACTAGTAGTAGTGTTTTTTGTAAAAACGTGTTGCTTTACAACTCTCCTTATCTATTAGTTTAATTTTAATTGTAAACATATTTATTATTGACTATGATTTAAAATTATAAAGAGAGAAAAATGAACATATAATAATTTGATTTTGAAACTTTTTTAATTAAAAAATTTAAGTTGAAATGGAATCTTAAAAGATATGATTTTTTTAAACACATAAAAATTCGAAATTAAAATAAATCTAAATATATAAATTATAACTAATATTATTAATAATGATTATTATTATTATTGTTCATTAAAATAAACTTTAATATATTAAATAAAATAAAATAAAAAAAACTTTAAGATGTAAGGAAAACCAAACCAAAATAATATATAATGTAATTAAAAAGAAAATATATTTTTAAAATATTATAAATAAATTATATAATTTTTAGTTGAATAATTATTGAAATCTAAATAAAACTAAATTAAAAAAAAAGAGATTGGTTCTGTGAGCTTAAAGAGGTAAAGTCGGGTCCTTATAATTTTGTAAATATCATAATTCATAATATGAAGCAGAGAAGAGGGAGCAGTTATTGGCAACTGTATATGATGAAAGAGGACCAACCTAGTAGATCAATGAGAGTAATGGATTCTACGCATATCCCTATTCATTTTCACTCTTCCTACCATTCCATGCTTTCGTTTTTGAACCTGTTCTCTCACACAATAAGAGATTCTCTTTCGCCTTGAAATGCTCCTTTCTCTCTTCTTGTTTGAAGAATAAAACAAGAAAAATGAAAGATGAAACAAGAAGAATTAAAAGGTTAAATGTCACCATTTAAATGGATTTATGTGATGATTTACCTTCTTGTAAATGTAATGATTATAGGTGCTTATAATCTAATGCAAATCTCATACCAAGTAGATATGATTTGGAATTATTTAGTTATCATGTTTGTGAGCATTTCTTTCAAGACAAAACTAAAATTTAGGGTTGCATTTTATTTAAATATATGTAATTTTCTTTTTACTATGTTTTGTTAATATTTCTAGTACTAAAGCATAGGAGGAGGTTGAAGAAGGAAACTTAAAGGTCTATGAAAATTGCTCAATGTTAGAAATATTGCTTACAATAGGCTTGGTTAGGATCTGTTGAGGATTTGTTGGAGGTTGTTGAGAGATTATCTTAACCCCTCTCTCCACATTTGAAATAAGTTAGATCTGACAGCAGCTTTATAAGGTTGATATAATTCAATATTCGATGTGTAATACAAATATATTATTGTGTATTATTTATGCATATATGCTCTGTGCTTTAATATTTCCAATTTGGTATCAAAGCTCAGGAGAGAGTGTGATACAGTCTCGTATCAAGCCATTGGTGGTTTGTGCATCTGAGAGGATGTCACTACTGTTTGAAGTCAAAAGATGTGAGAAATCTTTGATTTCATGAAGAGGAGTCGTTGCGATTAGTTTCAGCGCGATTACTTTCTAGTGATGAGATCATTTACATGTTGAATGCTGCCACAACTCTAGAATCTGACAAGGGATTTGATACTGGGTTTTGGTTTTCAACTGAAATCTCATTCCATTGATCGCAGAAAGAGAAAAAACGACCATTTGATAGCACCAGCGTTCGTCCTTGCCAGTTAATTATTCTGACTGCTAGAGCTTGAGGGAGGGCGCATATCAAAGTTTATGGAGGGTGCATATCGATGTTGTCACCGCCAATTGTTGGTTTCATCATTGATCGTTGAAAAAGAACAATGATTTTGTCCCCAATCAAGACACTCCAAGAGACAGAGACGAGACTTACCATTCCTGCCAGATTTTATATTATTAAAGTAGGAGCAGCTGCGTGTGATTCATCCTATATTCATGCCCAAGTGATCCATCTGGTACTATTGTTTATTCACTCATCTGCATTAAAAAATAAATATCCTTGTCTAAGGAAAGAGGGAGACGCTACAACAAGAGGTATTTATTTTTTGATTAAGTTTTTTGATATGGAGAATATTGCATTGGAAAAATTTAATGGCCTTAACTTCCATACTTGGAAAGTAAAGATACAACTTCAAATGATGCATAAGAATTTATGGGGAATAGTAAAAGGTACAAAGAAGGCACCTATAGATCCTGGGAAATTAATTGAATGGGAGAAAAGAGAGGATAGAGCCAAGTCCATTCGTGGCAGATTCCCAACTACACCTAATAAATTTAGAAAAATCTTCTGAAGAAATATGGGAACAATCGAGTCAAATATTTGGGGAAAAGGTTGTAAATGCCAAGTTTTCATTAAAATTATAACTATTCAAATTAAAAATGCATGATGAAGTATCATTGTCTTCTCACATAAATGATCTAAAGTCTTTGTTAGCACAGTCATAAGAGATTGAATCTATAGACGATGAAGATGATGCAAAATAAATTTTGTTGAATAGTTTATCTCCAAAATATGACAACGTTATCTTTACTTTAACTCAATTACCCTCTCGAACTCTGGATGAAATGGATGAAATGATTTCAACACTCTTAGCAGAAGAAAAGAGGATGAAGGAAGGTGACACATAAGTCAGTTCACAAGCTGAAATTGCACTATTCTCCAAAGGAAGAACAAATAAAAACATTGAATGATTCTACATTGAATGATTCTACTGTCGAAGACATGGACATACATCACTGAATTGCAAAACACGTGCTAGGGATCTTCTAAATGGAAAACTGAAAGAGTCAACTAACATAGCTGAGGACTCACTAGGTGCTATGCATGAATACTCATCCAGTGATGATGAACCTCCTCAATCACCTCCCAAACTTTTCTAGAATATAGTTATTGGTTATATATGTTAGATATATGTATTGTAAACTCTTGATTCTTGTTGTACTTCGGTGCTTCAGGAACAAATAGTTATATTTGTATTTTTGTGAGTTTGTGTACATGATATAGGTCAGAATGTATGATTGACTCCTAGACTATTTTTCGAAGTATGTCTAGAATTGTCAATCACTACAATTGCATTAGTGATGGTTAGAAACTAGTATATCTTAGATGAATGAAGTGTCAACTCAAAATGTATGTGAGAAAGAGCATTGTCCACATAATTTAGAAGAAGATATAAATGTTGATGATAGCCAAATCAAGACAAAATCATGTATTTTTATTTTCAGTACCAATATTTGTAATGTAAGCAATAAGAGAGGGTGTTAGAAATATTGCTTACAATAGGATTGGTTAGGATCTGTTGAGGATTTGTTGGAGGTTGTTGAGAGATTGTCTCAACCCCTCTCTCCACATTTGGAATAAGATGGATCTGACAACAGCTTTATAAGGTTGATGTAATTCAATATTCAGTGTGTAATACAAATATATTATTGTGTGTTATTTATGCATGTATGCTCTGTTCTTTAATATTTCCAATTCTCAACTCCTTCATGTAGTAAAGCACAAAGGGAGATTCATAAATGAAATTCAAATGTCAATGAAAATTATTTTCCAGAGAAAAAAACAGTTATTTTTTCTACTCCACAGTGAATGTCGAAATGGATTTATATACTCTGATCATATATTGTTTATGAACTTCATGATTGGTGAGGACAAACATTTTTTTGAAAACTTTGCAAACGAAGACATTGACAACTAACTATTCATGAGTGTACCGGTCTATGAAATACTCATTGCTTCGATGTAAAATTCTACACCAAAGAAGGGAACTTCGATCTTGAGAGAAGAACATTATCGCTGTGAGCGTTGAACATTCCTTGCCTATAAATTCGTTCAAGATTATCTAACACCGCCTTCTCTGACTACCTTATATCTTCCTTCTTCGACTGCCTTACATAACTCCCAAGATGTTCAATCGTTGGAGATGTGAGAGGGAACTTCACCGGATTGGACTTCATTGAATGGCGATCGGCCCCGTTTGCTTGGTTAGCACTCAGTGGATTGAAGAGGAAAATAGATCTATAGAAGGTGCCCCTCAATCTTCACATCCAAGGGCATATGCCTCTGCAGCGGAGGACCTGCACCAGGAGTTGAGCAATGGTTTCTCTTATGAGTATCCTCGAGCAGATAAGCCTCCATGAAGTTATAGAGGCAGGTATTGAAGAGCGGTCCATTGCTTGAGGCGACATGGTACAAATTTAAAGGAGGAACAACTGACAGGATTGAGGCTATGTGGAAATCGACAAATGTGGTGGGAGACAAATTTCAAGGATAATAGATGGCCAAATTGCATGTGTTGTCCATTTGCAGAATCACATTTCCTATGTGTTGTTCCATTGGTAGAATTGCATTGCATACGTATTGTTCATTGATAGGTTATGGACAGAGGACGAAGGACTCAAGGGAACCTCCCCTTAAAGGAAGGCCTTTGACATAAATATTAAAGAGATCACTTTTACAATGAAGTTAAAAATAGTTACCAACTTAACGAGAACTCTGTAGAGTTCTCGTTTTTCTGGGGGTTCAATTTTTTACCCCGTTTTGCTACTGGTAGCACCCCCCTCCATTTTTAGATGGTTTTTGGACATTCTAAATTTTTTGATCCATAATGTTTCCACATTTTTTTTCAATGCTTATTTTTTCATCTATTTTCAAATGTTTCAATTTTTTATTTTTATTTTTTTACCAACGGTGTTTTTAGTGATTTTTCCATGCTTCTTTCAATCTTAAAAATATTTTTTACCATTTACATTTTTTAAATTAAGATTTTTCATATAATTGTGTCTCCTTAATTAATTTATGGTTCCTGATTTTTAAAATATAGTGGAAAACATCATTTTTAACACATTGTTTACCTTTACTTCAAGAAAACTAAGAAAAAAGAAAAGAATTGAAACTAAAAAAATTAAAATTAAAATTAAAAAAGAAAATTTATATTAAAAAAAAGATTAAAGAAAAAACATAAGAAAAAAAACCCCAAAAATTAAAAATATATATCAAAACTAACATTAAAAAAAAAGTTAAAAAACCAAATTCTTGTCCCAAATTTTTTTGAAAAAGTTAAAAAAATACAAAAAGTATATAAAAAAACCAATTTAAAAAACCTAAAATTTAAAATTTAATGTAAAATTAAAAAAAAAAAATCAAATTATGGAAAAAATAAAAATTTATATACAAAATTTTATAAAAAAATAAAAAAAACTAAATTATATATATAGTTTTAGCTTAGATAATTTTAATATTTTTTGAAAAAAAAATAATTAATCTTTTTTTATATTTTGCTTCAAAATTATCTTTTTTTACCATTTTTTTTTTCTGTTTTTACTCTCTTTCTTTCTTTTTGTTTTTTAACGTTTTAAGGGTTTTTTTTATTAATTTAAATTAAAATCATTGTTTGTGGGAAATTTTAACACATTGTTTTTAGGTTTTTTATTTTATTTTATTAATAAATTAAAATTATTGTTTTTAGGAAATTTTAAATTGTTTTCATTTATTTTTAGCTTCTTTTGTTTTTTCACCTTTTTATTAATGTTTTATTTATTTATTTGGCATTGCGAAGGTTTTCTACTTTATCTTTATTTGTTTTTCAATGTAAATTTCAAAAATAAATAAATTCAAGTGACCATTTAGGATCCAAATTTTGTATTTTTATTTGCATATGGATCTGTTGTTGAGGCCACAGTTTCAATTAGGTCGTAATTAGCTATAATTTTAATGTTTTGAAAAACATTTTGTTTTATGTAACATCATTTTTTTTATTGAGGCGCTGATTTTAAGGTTTTTTTCAGTCATTGTATGAGTTTTGAAGGTCATGGTTGAAAAATGATTTTTTTTTGCAAAAATATGGGTTTTTGGGGCTAGCTTTCTCATTTTGAGGTCACAGTTCTTGTTAAGTCGTTAACTTTGTTGTTACTTTATAAATGAAAGTTGCATGCAAAATAAATAACTTAAGATAAAATATTAACTTTACAATGGATCCATGAACTTAAAAAAAAATAACAAAAAAGACTCTTGAACTCAAGACCTCTTACTTAATAAAGCAACTTTTAACCAAGTGAGCTAGTCCAAAACATATTATATTGTTTAGAAGGAGGATTGGGGTTGTTGTTGAAGACGAACTTCGAGAGTGTGCTCATTAAAAACACTTTTCACACAAGAAAAAAATTCCTCTTCTCGATGGAAAAAAGGTTATATCTCAGTTAGCTTACCCGAAAAATGCAAAATTTCCCTTTGTTTCTGATTTACCGAAATTGCACAAAGTGCATGGGAAAGAGCATACTCAGACAGGAAAACCCTTTCCTCTCTGTTTCTTATTTGTTGATATCACACAAAGGGAAGGGAAAAAAGAATACGAAGATTGAAAAAAGTAGAAATCCATAAATAAAAAACCGAAAACTGAAATATTATCTCTGTAAAAAATTAAAAAGGGCGTATTCAGGCTTTATACCTCTGGATCTGATTGAAATGGCCATATATTGGGAAGACATAAACATTTTCGAGTGAAACGAAAGAAATTCCTAAATGAAACGAGTTCTTTGGACACAATGGAATAGTCCTCTCATCCCATAAATGTACGAAATTGGAAGAAACCAGAAATGCAGCAACACAACTTCACTATCTCGATCTACAATGCGAGTGGGTCTTCAAATGCATTATGATACCATGTTCGAAAACACAAGTATTCCAAAAGAGGATGAACATCTTCAATAACCACTCACACAATCAAATCAAAGATCAACACACCGATGTTTTGACATGGTAAAACCCCTATGGGGAAACATCCACGGCCCCAACCAACATGGCCACTTGGAGCAATTTATTAATGTAAAGGAAAAATATTATAGAGAGATTTACAAGAGAGTTTCTCACAATCGATCATTGGCAAATGACCCTCCATTCTCTTTAAATAAAGATCATGGACAAATCGAGTGTTAAGCCACGGATCAATGTAGTCATTAAGATTGAGGAGAATATGATCTGTCAGATCACTCTATGTCGGGAACATATCATGATCGTTGGATTACCTAACTACAAATGCATACTAAAGGAACACACTAAGAAACAAACTTTTATCTAACAATACATTAGACCAATTTGATCTTAACTAACTCCTAAGTGTCTAAATATAATAACATACAACATGCCTATAATCTTGTCATACATTCTTCTATACAGAGGTATCTTTTTGAGACATGTTTTGGATATTTTACTAAGTCTCCTATGGACTTCATTCTTGGGTAAGATTCAATGGAGGATGGATGTAATGATGGAGACAAAGCCAAGAATTTCATCCAAAAGATCAAATTGGTTCATCAAGCTGTACAGGAACAATTGGAAAGGAGCTAAGCTAAGTATAAAGCTAGGCATGACAAGCATCGATTTGATCATCACTTCAAAGTTGGTGATTAAGTTTAGCTATACATTAGCAATGAATTTCTTAAAGGTGAAGGTAAAAATCTCAAGCCAGTCAGGTATGGTCCATTTAAAATTTTGGAAAAGATTGGTAACAATTCTTTTTGGTTGGAGTTACCTCCATATATGCAGATGCATTCCATGGTTAGTGTTGAAAACTTGAAACTATATGATCCTCCTATGATCATAGATAAAGGCGAGAATGTTCAAGTTCCTTATGTTGAAGGTTTTTCTCCTGAATATCTTGATCAGTTGCAGGAAGATGTTATTCTTGATAGAAAGGTGAGTATTTAGTGAAGAGGTGACATGGAGTATCTTCACGTGGGACTAAAAGGGATGCATCCAAGTAAAGCACGATGGATAGAAATTGGAAAATTGAGGGAGTTGTACCCTCACTTGTTTTATGAATCAAACCATATGTTTGTTGGTCCAAAATATTATTATTGGGGAAGAGTGATCAAGGGGGATACCCACCCAATCCAATTAGAAAATGCCTAGATCGATTTTAAAAACATATTTGGAAGTTATTCACGCCAACCAAGAAATGCAACCGAGGAACGTTGAGATGCATAGATGGTGTGAGGACATTGGAGGGTGGACTTGGAAGGATTCTACTGGTCATTACCTGACCTCTCTTCCATGTCACAAGTGTTCTCTTCCATGTCTTCATTCTTCTCTTCCATGTTACGATTCTTCTCGTTGTTGATATATGGAGCCTCGATTGTGCTCGTCGAAGTGGATAGATTATTTTCCTCAACATTCTAGATCAATGCAAACAAAGCTTTGTTGGCAAGGTGGTTGGCATAGAGCTCACCAATATCAACAATAATGGTGTCGCTTAGTTGCAAGGATGCACATGGGATTTCTATACCCATGGCATCAATGTGACAGAGGGATACTAGAAAAATCCCAAGGCCAATGAAAACTCTTTTCAGTTCTTATGGTTCCACACCGGAAACCTTGGTTATCCGATGACAAAGGCTATCTATTTTAATAGGTGGAATTTTGGTCATGGAACTCAATCTAAAGCATAAATCCCCTTCATTAGGAAAATAATCAAGCATGTGTTCATGTATTGTAGGAAGAATTCCATTGTTATCTTCCTAGAGAACATTAGAGACTGATTTATTGCAGATTGAAGGCCATTATTGATGTAAAGAGATGAAATGATGTACTTTGCATCCTTCTAAATGGATCGGCTCATCAATTAAAGTGGACCTGGAGATGTATCCCATATGGGTGAACTACATTATCAATTTTTTGAGTTATGATTTCATTTTTTCAATTTTGGTTTTTAAAATTTTAGTCTTTAAATGCTAATTTTTAATTAATTAAGTTAGCTTTCAACAAAATTGCAGGAAATTAAGATTGTTAATAGAATTTGAATTAGTGGTTAAAAAAAATCCTTTATCACTAATTTAGGATCAACTCGTGAATGGAAATGTTGCACTATCCATCTTGAAGAGTAAAATGCATATTTTCTTCATTTGATGTAATGTTGCAACTTCTCCAATGATGATTTTTTCTTGTTTGTGCATTTTTTTACTTATGTGGGGTTCAACAAAGACTTATAGATCAAAATGCACCGCTTCACCCTTCGGGCAATGGTCCCAACCCCTTTGATGATTTTTTTTAGGTTTTTGTATGTGTTTCGCCCTTCAGTGGGGTTTGAGAGAGTCTCAAAGGGGAAAACACATTTCCTCCTTGTCCATGGAACAAATATAACTCATTTGGTGATGTATTTTCCTTGTGTATTTTCTAAATTGTGGCAGGGTTCGATAAAACCACAAAGGGAAAATGCACCACTTTCACATTTGTTCCATTGTTGCAGCCTCCAAAGTAATATGTTTTTCCTCCCCATGTGTTTTTGGAATTTATCTACATGGGGTCCGACAAAGGTCCAAAGGGAAAAACATATCCCTGTATTTTTTTTTACTTCCTCTTTTTAACTCCTTTACTATTTTTTTTTATATTGCATGCATTTTTTAGGTCATGGAGAGGTTTGACATTGCCCCAAAGGGTAAAATGCATTCATTGTTGCTTTGGTTTTCTTCCTTAGTGACCTAAATTGTGTGTCTTTTCCTTGCTTGTGTTTGTTATCTCATGGTGGGGTTCGACAATGCCTGAAAGGGAAAATGCACCCTCTATCTTGTTTCTCAACAACTACACCTCTCAAATAGTTGGGTTTTGGAACTTGATGCATTTTTTAACCTCCCATGGGATTCAATGAAGGATTTTAAGGTAAAACAAGTCATTTTCCTCTTCAACACATTAATGCAACTTTTGCATGGATTTGTTTTTCGTATTGGTGCTTTTTTTTAACTCTTAACGATGTCCATCAAAGGTCTAGAGAGGGAAACACATCTCAAACAATCTTGTTTCACCACTGAAACTATCTCACTAGTGCATTTTATCCTTAAAGGGATGAAATATCATAGTCAGTTTTGACTTGTTGTTGGATCATGTCTAGATGCCAAACACATCAATAGGAAATCCAACATTACACAAGGTGTTCGTTGAAGTCAAACACCATCTTTGGATGATTTGAGAAGTAATTTGTTGTGCAAGAAGTAGTCATCATCAACTGAATTCATTTTGGGAACCCTAGAGCCTACTTTCTTGACTAGAGGTTTCTCAACAAAAAATGCATCTACCTATGGTTCTACATGGGTTTTAACATTATAATTGATCAACAATATCACAGGATGTCAGGCTATGAGTTGGATTCTCCACATAGATCCAAGATATCGTTGTTCTCTTTCAAAACATTCAATTGTTGTCCCAATGATTCAATTTAGTCCTTGGGAGTCAATTCTATCTTTTATAAATTAAAGATGTTTTTTTATGCTATGAGGAATCTCTCGACAAGATCAATGAAATCACTGGAGCAGATGGTCTCTCGGGGGAAATACCTTGATTCATACATTGTTCATGAGCTTCTTGGAAAAAATATAGTTTCCTAGATGTGTGATTGGCATTATGATTGGCTTATAATGATCGAAGGATTTATTCAACGACTCAAATCCTCTATTCAATCTCTGTAAGTCTCTTTCTCTGCTGGACCGTTTGGTTTTCTATTTGTCTTGTGTCATTGGATTTTCTTGTTTCAAGAAACAACATAACATTTAGCAAGGTGGATAGATCATAGTCAAAATAAATTTGGCATCGTGTCTCTTTATTGCTCGTATCTCCTTTCTGATTTGTTCCATGTTCTATAATTCCTTTTTCTATTGTGTTAGAAGGATACAAGGAGACCCTTTGTTCCCTTACTAGTTTTACAAAGTTGAAAGCTCTATTCACAAACCATCAGTAGATTAACTAGGTGAACATATGAAAATGGAAACAAATCTATACAACAACTTTTCACTACTCATATCTCCTTATTTCTAACTCTTACTATGCTCGTCAACCACCTTTTTCAACTTCTATGGTTGAACATGTTTCACAATAGCAAGATGTTAGTGCATTGATTAGGAATAAGAATTGACTCATGACATATCATAATAAATTATTTATGGAATCAAATGATAGGTGCATTAATGGAAGGTATGGTTTAACTATTATCCTCACAAGTGATACAATCATCTTGGTCTAATGATAGGTATTCCACCATTAGTGATGAAGCACTTAGTAGTAGCGGGATTGATAACTACTTATGTAGAATAACTGAGGTTTTTTTTTATTGCAACACATGCTTATATAATCTTTGATTAGTGTGCATTTGACTCTTAAGCATTGTTATGATCAAATGCCTTAAAAATGATAAAAAAGTAAATGAGTACAGTCCACTTTGAATTCGAAACCTCATTTTACAATATATCCAATTTAGAATACAATATGAGATGAGATAAGATGATCCTAAGACTAGGTCTGCATAAAAACCCTTATAAATACCTAGATATTGAGTTGTTACATTTCTAGCATTATATTAGTAGGTCAGCTAGAACCTTTCTTTATAATTGTACCCTTTGTCTCCTATATATTATGAATATAAATCCTAGGTGTGTGTGAAGTAACTCCAACACTCCCCCTGAACATCACTATGGTGAAAATAAATATTGGCTCCCAACAATGAGGCCATGTTAGGTGCCCAAGTACAAAAGATACATTGAAAATAAAGTGAGGAAAGAGGGAAAAACTCACGGGAACCCCCACACCACCCCCCCCCCTTCAAGGTATAATGTATGTAAAAAGAAGAACTACAGTTGCTAGGCAACTATGTCCTTCACTCCAAGATGACCTCATAGAGAATGGAATTTCTGCTTAGTGAAGGTATTGGTGAAAATGTTTGTCGTATGTTCTGCTAAATGATAGAACTGTAAGTCAATGATCCCCTCGTGTACTAAGTCCCTGATGTAGTGCATGTGGATCTCGATGTGCTTCATCTGCTGCCTCTAAACTGGATCTCTGCAGAACTTCAGAGTGCTCTGGTTGTCACACCAGATGACGATCAACCGATGAAACTAAATGCCCAACTCAGTGAGAAAATGTTGTAGCCACATAGCCTAAATGGTTATGTTAAATACCCCTCTGTACTCTGCCTCGGCTAAAGATAGAGCGTTGGCAGCTTGCTTCTTGATCAACCAACTGTTGGGTATGTGTTATATTCTTTGCACGAGTAGTAGTGTTTGAGCGTTTGCGTCGGGCGCGCAGGGGGGTTAGAGGGGGGATGCAGGGGGGCGGAGCCCCCCGCGTGGGGGTTCGGGGGCAGCGTCCCCGATTTTTTTTTTTTTTGGGCCGACATATTACCGGGACCACATGATATTAGGTGGTTTTCGACACATGGTTTTTTGCCGATGGTTTTCTATTTCCGGTAAAGGAATTAGGGTTTTGAACTAATCCAGGTCATTGGGTTAGGGTTTTGGATGCCGCTGGCTCCTATATGTATATTGTATTGTAAACAATGTAACACAATGTATGAATATAATATATTCTGGTTTTCCCGGTTTGGGTTTCCAGGTGAAAAATCTCTGTGTAATGTTTGTATTTGCCATTGTATCTTTTCTGTTCTTTTATGAAGATCAGTTTGTAGTAGATATTGTACAAGGTTAGAATTTACATT
>SNQJ01S0055794.1:31124-44231 GCA_010110895.2 Picea sitchensis
AATGTTTTTAATGGGTGGGGTCCCCTAAGAGAAAACACATTGGAGTTATTATTTCCTAACATTACATTTCCCTCGACATGTTGGCATACCATCAGTTTTTGTTGAGGCATCATTGTGGTTATGGTGTTAAGAGCAATGGTTTAATGATTCTGGGTTTCTTGTGGTGTTTATGAATGCATATATTTGGATAAAAAAAAATATTTGTTTACATTGCCAATAAGTATGGTGTATGGCAATTTGCAAAGATATCAAACTATGATCAAAGTAATATCATATAAGTTACAATCATAACTTTGTTCTCTTCTCATCATAATGGCAGTATTAAACATGGCACTCAGAAAATTATTTGCAAAGGGAAAAGATCTGTTGTTTTCCTATTTTAGTTTTATACAAAAATATGGATACAAGTTCTTACCCATTTGCATGGATATGTGCACTACATAAAATGGATATCATAGTGCATAAGGTTGAAGCGATATGGTTGGTGATAACATTTAATTTGATATTGGTATAAGTTTAAAGGTTGATATGATATGACGTTGGTGTACATAAGTTGGAATGTGTTAAACCTAACATATGCAAATCACATGGTCGATGGTTGGAATATTGGCGTATGGAGTGAGTTGGCCATGCATTGAATGAGAAAGGACATGGGCATTAATTTCACACAATCGTGCTTTACCACCTCTTGTTCTCTAGGGTTATTGTCATTTCTTTTAATTTTTGGTATGTGGAGGAAGAACTACAGCTTGGCTTTGGAAACTTACCTCTTCCTATTAGTTTTTGTAATCATCTCAGCCTCCATAGCTGGTATAAAAACGCTTCCTGGACAAGGTATGTACTCACCAATCTATAAACATCTTTTGCATATTTTTTGTCAGCAAAGGAAGTAGTAATGGCTCTGAATTAACTGGTAATGAGTGTGGAAGTATTTATTTTCCCTGTTTTTTCGCTCGTGAAGAATGGAATTGTTTGAATGTTGTTTGAGGGTTTTTCACTTGCAAAAGAAAATAATGTTTTTGCTACCCTCTGTTGTATGCATCAATCCTCCCGAATTCATATTATCATTTTTCATCTTCATGAAAGATTCATTTAAAAAGAATGATTTGTTTGGAAAAATGACTTGTGGGTCGAACCCATTTTTATTATGGTGGATATTTCTTGAGTCTTGACCAGGGTTCGAGTTTGAATGTGGAAATAGATTGTTCACTATCTAAATATTTATGCAACTAGCATTGGTAGCATGCTCTGTTTCTTGGGTTCAAACCTTGGTATGGATGAGTTGGTTAAAGTTGCATAGTGTCTCAATGGAGATTATATTGGTTATAGCCATGTCCATTCTCATTTTAAAATTTCAAGTTATAATTCGAGGTCGTGGTATATTACAGAGTAATGGCCTTACTTCATTGTTGGATTTATTATAAAATGAAATACATCTCATGCTCGGCCTTACCCCTATTCTCAATCAAAAGTTGAGGTTGCGCGCCCATTGGTTATCCCTGGTGACTATAGCACTAAATCTATTATTTTATTTTGACTACATGCACTCGAGTACCCTCTGTCCCTTGGGTTTGAACCTTGCTGGTATTGATGAGTTTGTTTAAGTTTCATATGGTCTCCATACAAACTATATCTTGTTATAAATTGAGTTCATTTTCACATTTAGTTTCTAGCTCTATTGTGTTCGAGCTCTTGGATAATTTGACAATGTAGCGGTCATTTCAGTTTTGGAAAGCAAAGCACATTCATGCTTGGCACTTATTCTGTTCATTATGAAAGATTGAGGTTGTGTGCCCATTTGTTCTCCTTATGACTACAATACTATGCTTGTTGTTCTAATTTTCACTCACATACCATCCTTTGCATTATTTTTAAACCAACAGTCCCAAATAGTTGTGATTATGAGAACTAGGTTTGCCAAAAGAAAAAGTGAATATTGGTCGAATCCATACGATAATTGTCAGCTTGTCATTCACGAGGCATTTGATTACATGGGGTTTGAGTTGTCAAGGATCAAGAGAAAATACATATTGTCGAACACATTGCCCACACTAAGAGGGGGGGGGTGAATTAGTGTGTGGACTTTTCTAACTTTTCTTCTTCTTACAAGTTAGCAGTTAAAACATAATTGAACAGATTAAGAACAATTAAATCATAATCACAATGGACAAGAGATACCAGATGTTTGTGTAAGTTTTTGCATAATTGATATGTATATATATGTGAATATAGTAATATAATTTTTCCCAGCACCGACTATTATGTATTAGCACCAACTGAAGTAAGGAGCACCAACTCTCGAGCAAGACCCAGCTTGCCACAAGACCCAGATTGTTGATAGAACGCAGTCTATCCAACTAGAGTTCATATAGCAGTTCAACCAACTCTAGTAGCAATGATCCATTATTGAATCAATTATGTTTCATGATTAGAGGTATACCATCAACACTCATCATTGCACTTCATCTTCTCTCTGAAACTTGCGCCTTCTTTACTTCGTCTTTCCTCTGAAATTTGCGCCTTCTTCACTTCGTCTTCTCTCTGATATTCGCAAGGACCTCGGTTCCGCATCCCCTTCATTTTTCTCCGCAGGTCGCTCTTCCTTAGCGAGCCTCTCTTTTCCACAAGCCCGTTTACTTCACACAAGCACACCTCTAGTGAACCAATCATGGTTGTATTTATATTTGCTTATGCTCAAAACTTGTTTAAGTTATTGAACGGACCTGTGCAACAAGTTATACCCAACTTGTTCATTAACAACTTTGGGACCACCAGAGATCATCGTTTCGGGTCTTCAACTTTAAACTTCGCATCCCCTTTTCGTTCATAAATCGATCACATGTATGGATCGATTTCCTTCGTCTTTGTGATAACAGAAATAGGCACTTCCTTCAAACCATGTTCATATTATCATAGGCGTAGAACCATAGGCTTATCAAATTAAGCAACGCATTACATTCTCCCTTTTAAATCTCTTTACCATATGACCAATGGCGTTATTCAGGCGTTAGGCAAGACGAGCGCTTACGCACTTATCAATTCAACGGTCATGATTCAATCTCCCGATGAGATGGATGATTGTCGAGACTTCACCCTTCGGGTCTTCGAGACTTGCAACATATCAAATCTCTCGGAGCGGATTTCGCCGAATAGATCGGACGGTTCACATTTACTTCGCGGAACCAGATCAATGGTCAGATTCGATCCTTGGACCTGTATTATGATCAACAGTAAAGAATGCACCCGAAGTGATCTTCTTATCGGACGACTCGTGTCCACTTCGGGACTTCAGCTATTATGCTTACGCTATCCTTCCACTGTATTTTGATCAACGGTTGAGAGTATACCCGACATCAAATCGACGATCGAGATCTCCTTCTAGTCTATGGACTTCAGAGATTTCAAATCTCAACCCCTTCTTTCCTCCGTACGTCAATCTTCTGGAGCTGTCAATCCACTGACGTGTGTCCCTTTCGGATCAACGGTCAAGATCTCCTTCGGGTCTCCGAACTTCGGAGATTTAAAATCTCAACCCCTTCTTTCCTCCGGAGTGATCACCTGCTGAGTAAGTCACAAGTGGTGGAGACTGCTTACTGTCAATTAATACTTCCACTTACACTATCCTTCCACTGTAGCAGATCGACGGTCGAGAATGCTCCCGAAGTGATCTTCAAATCGGACGTCTCGTGTCCACTTCGGGACTTCGAGACTTTAGGCAAGTGTTGGTGGTAAATTTCCTGAAGAAAAACTCCCAGAGTGACGTAACTTGCTTACGTCACTTGTTGACATGGCACGAGCCAATTTCCGCTTGACACTTGTCATCATCTGATTATGCCATGTGTACTTGTTGACGCAGTCTTCTGACATGGTCTGCCACATGTCCATGTTGACATGGTCTGTTGACATGGTTTGTCACATGTCCTTGTAGACGTGGTTTGCTAACGTGGTCTGCCACATGTCCATGCTGATGTGGTCTGCTGACGTGGTCTGCCTGATCTAACGATCATCGCATTCTCTCCAAATCCGATGGAACTTATTCATTTCGGATTTCCGGGCTTCGATTTTTCCGGAGCTTAACCTCCTCGCATATTTATACCCGAACTAAGTGTTGTTTGTTGATCGTGATCCTAGATCGATGGCTCGATCTGTCTGTGATGTAGCTCTTCTAGCTTATCCTGTCCTTCCACTTAGAGTGATCCAACGACTGACGGAAATTCACATAAATGAGTACCTTGCTTATCCTATCCTTCCACTCAAGAATGATCTTACGGCTGACGGGAATTCGGGTTTGATCCGACGGCTGACAGGTATTCGAATAATCGAGAACTCAACCTTTCTACTTATCCTGTCCTTCCACTCAAAAGTGATCTAACGGTCGATGTGGAATCTTCAAAGAAGATTAACGGTCGACGATGATTGTGGAACCACAACTTGCGAGTGATTTAACTCAACACCCAAACTCCGCAATTTGAAGTTGTGCGTTGTTGATGAGTCAACCACAGTCGTCAATCTTTGAAGCTATAAGATCTGATGGTCCTGACTAATTGCGGGATTGGAAATAGCACGATATTTAATTCTCCTTTCGATCTCTGCAATCTATCCCTGTCATTGATTCGACGATTGCGCATCCAATGGTCACGACTTAATCTTACTTAAACTGATCGTTTGTTAGATCAACCACAGTTGTCGATATTCGAGTCTATGATAACTTACGATCTAGGCCAATTGCGGGATTGGAACTAGCGAGTCGTTTAATTCTCCTTTCGATCTCCGCAATTTATCCCTGTCGTTGATCTGCCAATTGCGCATCCGACGGTCACAACTTAATCTGGCTTAAATTGATCGTTTGTTGGATCAACCACAATCGTCGATATTCGAGTCTATGATATCTGACGATCTAGACCCATTGCGGGATTGGAACTAACGAGTCGTTTAATTCTTCTTTCGCTCCCTGCAATTCATCCCTACCATTGATCTGGCTTGTAGATCCAACTGTCACGATCCTCCAACGGTCCTCAAGCCCATGATCACTCATATGACTGACGTTCGTTATATGAGACGATCAACACCATCAATTTCTTGATCGGACGACTACTGAGCCTTCTCACCTTTTCCTGTGCATTGGTCGACTTCTGAATATTCCCATCGATCCCGACGACACTTCTGCAATGTGCTCTTCCTTTTGAGCTTTGATCTCTTATGTACAAAATTTTCTCTTTTGAGCTTTGATCTCTGCATATTATTTGCTCCTCCTCCTGAGCTTTGATCTTCATTCGCTTCTGTATAACATTTCCTTCTGAGCTTTGATCTCTGCATTTGCTAACCCTCCTGAGATTTTATCATAGGAACATTGTTGATCCTATCGTGATCAACAATAATCACGAATTTCTTCAGTTCACTCCTCCTCCAGAGCTCACACTTTCGATATCTGCATATTGTTTCATATTTTCTGCTAACTGATATACTGTTGACATCAATGACAATCTCATCTATAGTAATGATAATTCATCGTAACAACAAATCATCACATCGACTATTGACATCAATGACAATATGTCCAACACATATTTGGCAACGAGATAAAAGGCATGATATGCAAGTGAAAGTTATATTTTGATTTGATTACATAAACTGGGCATTTACCCCCGCATTATTTTATCATTTTCCATGCATTAGTCCCTTGTTTTCCCAATCATGTTTCATTTTGATTGCAATTCATTCTCCCCCTGTTTATTCAGTTTAAAAATATTTATTAAAAGAAGCCTTTAAAGAGGGTCTATTAAAGATTTGTTCATTATGGAAAACATGTATATCACATTGATTTACTTTATGGTCTCGAGATGGTATTTGGGAAGTTTGATATTTTGGTTTGGATGATGTAAACTCAAATTTTCATGCAGTTTGAGAATGTAGTTTTTGGTGAAAGGAATAATCTGGAAACACATTGATTGTTTTGGGAAATTGTTTAGGAATATTCTCAAAGGAATTCCCCACAAATTATTAGCTTTATAATTGAAAATTATACAGTCTTGTGAACATGAATGGTTGAATGTGTATGGACATTGAACGTCAATTTCTCTTGCATTCCTATCATTTCATATCATTTTTTGCTAATTACACTCCCTTTATCATTGTGTCCATATCATTCATTTATTCATTTTCACTCATTTCCTTTGTTCAAAGAGATAATAGATTGCTTATGTGAAGAGAATTTTGCAAAGAAGAGTATATCTGAGACTGCAAGTTTTCATAGCTAGGCATAATGTAGAATGTATTTCTGGATAATCACTATGTACATGGTTTTTGAAACATCCAACGTTTCGAATGGACACTCCACCCATCATCAGGGACAACCAAAAAGCTCATATGTAGGAACCGAGTGCTGAGGTTTTGAATTTAAAGAATTGGATAGGAAGGTGAATGTTAAGAAATAATTAAATAAAAATTCAAATTGGTTGTTAAGATTAAATAAATAATAGGATGGCCTTTGAGATTAATAAAAGGTGTCATGTTAACTAGTGGTGAAAATAAATAAAGAGACTAAGTTAGTCGTTAAGAATGAAAAATATTGTAAAGGTGGAGATTAATTAAAATAATGTTAATGATATGAGAGATAAGGAGGTAATGGAGAACTAGGCTTAGTTATACTAGGGAGGAAATTGATGTGTAGTTTAGTATGTAAAGATATTATATAATATTATAATATGACAAAGAAATATTGATTACAATGAAGTTAATGTAATAATGAATATGATGGTGAAGGCATAGATTAATAATTGAGGCAAGAAGATAATATTGGAAAGCTAAAACTATATTATAATATATTAATATAATTGTAACGTCCCTTTCAAAATGAGTTTTCTAGAAGATTGGNTCATTTCCTTTGTTCAAAGAGATAATAGATTGCTTATGTGAAGAGAATTTTGCAAAGAAGAGTATATCTGAGACTGCAAGTTTTCATAGCTAGGCATAATGTAGAATGTATTTCTGGATAATCACTATGTACATGGTTTTTGAAACATCCAACGTTTCGAATGGACACTCCACCCATCATCAGGGACAACCAAAAAGCTCATATGTAGGAACCGAGTGCTGAGGTTTTGAATTTAAAGAATTGGATAGGAAGGTGAATGTTAAGAAATAATTAAATAAAAATTCAAATTGGTTGTTAAGATTAAATAAATAATAGGATGGCCTTTGAGATTAATAAAAGGTGTCATGTTAACTAGTGGTGAAAATAAATAAAGAGACTAAGTTAGTCGTTAAGAATGAAAAATATTGTAAAGGTGGAGATTAATTAAAATAATGTTAATGATATGAGAGATAAGGAGGTAATGGAGAACTAGGCTTAGTTATACTAGGGAGGAAATTGATGTGTAGTTTAGTATGTAAAGATATTATATAATATTATAATATGACAAAGAAATATTGATTACAATGAAGTTAATGTAATAATGAATATGATGGTGAAGGCATAGATTAATAATTGAGGCAAGAAGATAATATTGGAAAGCTAAAACTATATTATAATATATTAATATAATTGTAACGTCCCTTTCAAAATGAGTTTTCTAGAAGATTGGTGAAATAACCTAAGTAATTCTTGTAGGCTATAGTGAGTGGGGGAAAAGGAAATTATTTATTTATTTAATGTCATTGGAGCGGGAATTAATTAATTTTAAAAGGTGACATTGAGTAAGTGGTAAAAACGCGCGTAAGTGAGTATTGAGAATATGAAAAGTTACTTAAACTTATTAAAATGTAAATTGGTCGCAAAAGAGTCAATCAAAGAATAAAAAGGGAAATGAGGGCGCCCTCTCTCAGTCATGACTTGACATTTTCTAAAGTTTACTTGAGAGAGCTATTGTGGCTTTTTTGGGCTCTTGGGACAAAAACTCTAAGGGATATTTCAGATAATTGGTTTCAGTGGTGAGATTATCCACCCTAGCTAGTCCATTTGGGGAAGAGATCACTCTGGTTTCTTCATTGTGCTTCAGTATGATACAATACTTTATCATTTGTTAGTTGAGTTCTTGTTGTAGTTGAGATTTATTTGCTTGTGGCTAAGTTATCTAGTGGTGGTGGGGTCTCCCTCATTGTGGGTCAAATTTATTCATTAGAGGTCGATTTTCTTGTGTGGGGCGAGTTGCATCCTTGTTGGGTCAAGCTCATTATTGTAGAGGCTGATTTCTATAGTGGGAACTGAGCTAAAGATTATGGAGGATGATTTTATCATGGTGGACTGATTTATTGGGCCGTCGGTTGAGGTTTTACTCCATTATGGACGCATTTACTTGAGTTTGGGCGTCATATCCACTTGTTGGTCGAGTTTTTCCTTGTTGTTGGTTGAATACTTGCTAGAGGGATGAGTTTTCTTTATTTTGGGTAGAGATTTCTATTGTGGGGTCAACTTCATTACTTCTGGGATGAAATCGCTCATATTATCCAAGTTTTCCAGAGTGTAAACTGTTAAATTTAGAGTTGTTATTGAGTTATTTTCAATTGACTAGATAATTATAACATAAGCAGGATCACTGAGAGAAACACAATCACAAGGTACACAACATTTTATCCTGGGAAACCCTCATGGGGGAGAAAACCCAACAAAAACTTCCTTGATATAGATTGTCAATACAATGCCAAGATAAAAGACCAAACGCTAGAGAATATCCAAGATTGAGCAATGCCCCTCTCTCTTCTCCTTCTTCTAACTGCAACTTCCTTCAAACTTGCGCACTAGATGAGTGACTTGAGTGAGTGAGTGAATGAGGCATGAGCCTCTCTTATTTACACTAGCTAAGGAGTGTTAGGGTTGTGTCTCTTCACCAAGCAGGGCCGACTTCTTCAACTAGTGGTTAAAAGCACTTTAAATAGCCCTAGGGGCCGACTTCTCAATTAGCATCATGTAAACATGGTTTGACCAATCCACAATAGGGGATTTGGTCATACATAAGTCCCTACACGATCAATCCACAAAAGGGGATTGATCTATATAATAATAACTCAATTATATTTAGAATATTCTTCGTAGTTACAATATTTCAACACTCCCCCTTAACAAGAAGGGTATTCTACAATACAACATTATCAGGAGAGAGAGAGGGCAACAACATCATCAACATCTGGAACATTGACTGACATATCTATAAATCATCAGAAGTTTTTCTCATCATCAATAACATCATCTTTCACAACATGGAGCTAGAGCAACATCATCATCATCTGCATCAACATCAATTAGCATAACGCCAAGGCAACAACATCAACACCATCATTAATATCATGAGGTTAGTATAACATCATCAACAACAACACAAGGCTAATACACCATCATCAACAACAACACGAGGCTGAAACAACAACATCATCAACAACACGAGGCTAGAATAACAACATCAACAACATGAGGTTGGAGCAACAACATCATCAACAACATGAGGCTGGAGCAACAACATCATCAACACGAGACATAGATGACATCATCATCATCATATAGCAACAAAATGAGGCAGGTGCAACAACAACATTTTGTGGTACTCTGTTAGAACCTAGGGATATGCCCAGGAATCATAAGATTCCCTAGGATATAAAATCCTAACGGAGCTACCATGTGGTACTCTGATAGACCATCCTTAATGGACCTTTGGGATCTGCCCAAGAATACAAAGATTCCCTAGGATATAAAAATCCTAACGGAGCTACCACTACTGACCACAGTTGGCATATACATGCACAGGTACTCTGACAGACCATCCATACCAGACCTTCGGGATCTGTCCAAGGATGATCAATCCCCTGGGATATACAATCCTAACTAAGCTACATGTTGTTGGTCAGGATACCACAATATCATTAGCATCACTCCCCCTTTCGAGGGAGGTTCTTTCAAACTATACCAAGCTTGTCTCAAAAGTATTCAAACTTTACATGAAATAGAGGCTTAGTCAACACATCTGCAACCTGCTCATATGTGCCAACATATTGGCTTTACATCCCCCCTCTGCACCATATCACAAATTTAGTGATACCAGATTTCTATGTGCTTCAACTTGTCATGGAACACAGGGTTCTTCGTCATCTTTATGCAACTCTGGTTATCACAAAGAATCACATAGGCTTCCATCTCCAGATCGAACAGACATGTCAATAACTTCCGAAGCCATATGGCTTCATAACTGGCGGAACATGTTGCAATGTATTTCGCTTCTGTCGTACTGAGAGAAATACTAGATTGCTTCCTATTCTGCCATGAAGTCATGGCTGACACTAGACTGAAACAACATCCTGAAGTGCTCTTTCTGTCAGAAACACTTCCAGCCCAATCTGAATCTGTATAACCAACCAGTCTGAAGTCACGATCTCCATTATAACAGAGACCAAAGTCCAATGTACCCTTAAGGTATCTCATCACATGTTTTGTAGAAACAAGGTGAACACTCCTGGGCTCTATCATGTACTGACTGAAGGTGTTCACAACAAAACACACACACACACACATATATGGCCTGGTATTCGTCAGATACATCAACGATCCAATGATTTGTCTGTACAGCGTAGCATCAACCAATTCTGAAGAAGTATCAACTAGGAGCTTCAACTTTGTTTCCATGGGTGTGTTCATGGCTTTACATTCCAACATATCAAACCTCTTCAGTATTTCAACTGCATACTTCCCTTGGTTAAGGAAGATTTTCTCTAGGCTCTGCCAAACTTCAAGACCTAAGAAATAGTTCATCAGGCCTAGGTCTTTCATCTCAAATTTAGCAACGATCTTCTTCTTACAATAAGTGATGAGCTTCTATTCTTCAGTTAAGAATAAGTCATCCGCATACAACAACAATATAACGAGCTCATCATTCATAATCTTGAAGTAAAGGTTAGAATCAACTTTACTTTTGGTAAATCCCAAGCTCGTCAGGAAACTATCAATTCTGCCATACCAAGCTCTAGGAGCTTGCTTCAACCCATGTAGATCCTTCTTCAACCTACAAACATGAGTCTCTCTATCTTCAACTTCAAACCCTTGAGGTTGTTCTATATACACTTATTCTTCAATAAAACCATTTAAGAAGGTTGTTTTCACATCCATTTGGTGTAACTTCCACTTTATCTTGGCTGCAAGAGATATGATCGTTCTAATATAAGTGTATATGGCTACAGGAGAAGACATCTCTTCATAGTCAATGCCTTCCTTTTGAGAAAATCCACGAGCTACAAACCTTTCTTTATGTTTTTCAATACTTCCATTGATCAAAATCTGGACTAGGGGTCAAAATTTAGCTCAAAAATCAAAGTTCTCGGAATTGCCTCAAAACGAATGGGTGCATAGCACTCATCGTCATGAACCCAACGCAACTCATTTGGGTTCAAACGGACATCGGATGAGAGAGATATCACAATCTGTTCGAATCGCCAAACAGGTAAAAAAAATGAGTGCTGACTGTGTAGTCCGTACGGATGTTGACGTGGCAGAGGCCGTACGTCCGTACACTAAAGTGGCATATGATGATGTGGTAGTTTCAGATTGGTAGCTAAGGGTGAATGACATTGCGACACGTGGCATTTATTGGACAAATGGTGTGGTGCCACATGGCCAGGTCATGGGCTGCCACGTGGCGCCGTTGTAATTGGTTGGTTGTTTAAAATATAATGGAGTCCATGGGAATCAAACCCCGGACCTCCTCCCACAGTGCAAGCTTTAAAAAAGTCTTCCCTGCCAACACACCACATGATGTTACTTGATATGTATATGGTTTAAATAATATTTGAATTTGATTTGTGTAAGGGTTGGCGCGAGGCTCCGGGCTGGGGCTTAGCCCAAGCCCCCGGTCGCACACTCCACTACATATGACCGACGGTTCATATGCGCGCGGGATTGGATTTGGTTACAACACCATAACTCCGGTCATATTCAATACCACATGACCGTGACAGTTGGCGCACGTTTTGAAAGGTCGACCTCCGGTTTCACATGACCGCCGCCCATATGACCCTGCCACCATATGCACGCGGGAGTTTGTATTTTAAACGGAGTCCACGGTTTTATGTGTATCACCATGTGACCTCCACTACACGGAGCGCGTGGGGTTTACGTTTTGGTTTCAACGGTTGTACAAAACGACCCGCCACTTGTCATTCATTCATTCGCCATTGTAAACGGGGCCCTCTTTCGATAGCACGTGGTCACATGGTGACCCTTGTGACCGTGGCCTTGGCGGTTAGGGGCTGGGCGCGCCCAAACCATCCTACAGTTTGCACAGTTATGCGGTTACGCGCGTGTGCTAGGTTTTAGCACGAATTTGGAGCGTGTTCTTGGTTAGAGCACACAGAGGTGCGTTTTGACGAACCAGAGACAACAACCTTGAAGGAAGAGAGTGGCAGGAGGTCTATCTTCTTCATTTTTTGGCCGAATGAGGTGTCGTAAAAGCCCAGCTAGGGTTTTTTGGACGTTATGAATCCATTGGCACTGTTTTCACAGCCATTTGAAGACTTATTTTGCAGGTTTTTAGCCATTGAAGTTTCAGAGAACTCTAGGGAGCTTGAAGCCCTCATTGTTTGAGGTCATGCTCAGATGAGTCTATGTTTGTTTTCTGTGATTGAATAATCATTTTTGGCTAATTAAAATGCTCTGAACACTTTGGGATAGGTTTCAGATCCATTTGAGGACTTTTACGGGTGTTTTTGCAAAAGAGAAGCTCAGAGAAGCTTAAGGCCACATGTAGAAGAGGTCATGCTCGGATGAGCCATGATCCGTTTTCAGAGTTCTATTAGTCATTTTTGGGGTCTTTATGTATTATGAACCAAATGGAACAGTCATAATTTCCATTGGAGTCGAGCAACATCTTCTAAAAAAATATTTGACAAATTAATCCCAGAGAGCCAAGTCCATTGATGGAGGCTCAAGGAGATGTAGCCCAGAGAGGGGTGAACTCCTTTATCATCTTGTTATTGTTGTGAGTTTGATGGTTTATTTGCTGCAAGTTATGTTGTTGTGTATTATTTAAAGCACATATTTAACCATTTAAAAGAACATTTCCTCACACATAAACATTCGAAAGAAGAAGCATAAACTTGGCACATAATTTATCTTGCATATTTTAACACATG
>SNQJ01S0055794.1:44241-54273 GCA_010110895.2 Picea sitchensis
CTCACAGAAAGTTTCCCACCAATCTTTGACATGGGGAACGACTTTGAGGAGCGCAAAAGTAATTTTTTCTCTATTTGAAAAGGTATGGATAAAAAAATACCCTTCTAGTAGATTCAACCACTTGTATACAACATATGTGTCTATCCGACCTTCAAATATAGGAATATCAAATTTGATTTTTACCTTGAAGTGTGCGACACCTCCGCTCGAGGAAGATGCGTCGCATGTTGGTAGTCGCCAAAGGATTTGCTTGAAACTATCCATCATCTCGTTCCTCTGTTGCGTGAGGGATTCCTCAAGCAAAATTTTGAAAGGATCTCCTATCCCGTCATATTTATTTTCTCCTACCATGAGAGGTCGTTTGGGCGAGCGAGAGATTTTGTCCTCAAGAGAAACAAGCTTGAGACCCAATTCTTTGTACCCTGACCTCATTGGGGACATGCATTAAGACAACAAGGAGCAGATCACTCTGATACCACTGATCCGGATTTGATGAGAAGAAAGAAATGAACACAAATTATTAAAATATGCATAACACAGAATAACATAGATACAATAAAACTAGTTTTCTATTCAATAAGGAAATAAGTTGAAACTATAAAATGCAGCAGAAAACAAACTTGTTGGAATGGTGGCGGCTTGTCTCTGAGAAGAGATGTGACGGTTGCGCTCATTCGCATGAAGATGATTACAATGAGGCTCTAAAGTCCTTTTTACAATAAACAGGAATGTCAAAAACCCTAGACATCAAAAAACCTAACCCTAGGAGATGAAGCACCAAAAGTCATGTGGGCCCCGTTTGGGTAAGTTAGTACATCAACTTCCCGAGGTCATAACTTTTGCATACGATCTCTATTTTAGGCGAACGATAGCCTGTTGGAAAGGTCTATCCGAGGAATACACTGTGGAGAGCCCTAAAAACGTTGTTTAGGGCCTCAAAATGGCCCCACAAGTCAGGGACCCGAAAACTAGGAAAACAACTGCCAAAACGAACCAGTTGGAATAGGTGGAAGGCCATTGGCATCCATATGGATCAATATTTACCCATTTTTGTTATATCTTATTTTGTTTTGGTTGTCATTTGTCACCCATATAGGTTCATGCCCCATAATCCCATGAGAAGAAGGAACCAAAATGCTCGAGGTTGATGCAGCGTGATATATTAAAAAAAAGAGTAAAAAGCAAGTGTTATACTCAAAATGCAAAGCAAGCAAAAAAAAAAGTAAAGTTAAGAACCAAGAAAGATAAAGCATGAGCATTTCCCCTTTGCTAAGAGGCCATCACCCCAAGTCCTATGCAATGAATGCACACCTAAAAACGTGACTTAGAAAATGAAAATCAAAAGCCAAAAAAGTTTAAATGAATAAAGAAAAAGACAAGTAGGGGTTTGGAAAGACACAAAACTGAGGAAAGGGAAACTCATCACCTAATCACTCCCTCATACAAATGAACTCAAGACTATGAATATCATACACAACCTGACATGACTATGCCACCACTCGTGAAGTAAACCCCAAAACATATCACATGTCATTACACATACTCTTTGATGGTTTTCCTGCGAAATACTCCTTTTCCTAGGTATTGACACACCTAATACGGGTTAATGATAATCCTCCCATACCTAAACTTAGAAAATTGTATGAATTTATGAGCTAGTGTGAAGTATGAAGATCATGATTAATGTGATCTACCCAATGGATTTTACATTTGACATGACTCACTTTCTATGTTGCATTGACTTGTGTACATGTCCCAAATTGATGATCACATTCGCACACTTGAAGCCCCTCCTTGGATGGTGTACTTTGCATGGACATGACGTGGAATTGAGCCTTGAGTATTTTGGAGGATGTTGGGTGGGCTACTTGCACATTTTATATCGGTTGTCCCACCTTTTTGAGAGTTTGTTCCACTTCTTTTGGAGGACGTTGGGCATGATGATGACACTACACCTTTGTTGAGACATCCTAGCACCCTCTTGGAGATGATGTGGCAACTTTTGATGGGATGTTGCACCTTTGTGAGGTGATATGCCACTTTGGGGACGAAACGTTGCACCCTTTGGAGGGAACATTTCACTTTTGGAGCCCCTACACATGATTGATGAGTGATTCATCCACCCTAGGATACCACACGTGCCACACATGTGATGTTGAGCATGCATTTATGATGGAAATTTATATTATGAGCACATTAATTTCACTTTGAGGCATCATTGGGTCCCTAGTGACCTATCCACTCTTGTATCATGGATATTTTATGTGTTGTAGCCTTATCTCTAGGGTTTGTAAAGAGATAAAGGCTTGTTTTATTTTCTTATGGATTTTACTAGGAAAATATTGTTATTTTAATGAGAAGGGTTTTAGATCTCTCATATAAATAAGCAAATCAATTCTCATTTGTAAACCATTGTTGATTGTGGAAAATCATTACTACTTGTCTTCTTTTACTCATTTCTTCTTAGCTATGGATGGATAACTATAGGGCCTACTTGAGGAGATGCTTTCCGATGAGTTCACAACTTATATGGATTTTCATGTCTAGGGTTTATGGATGAAAATGATTTTTTTTAGTAAGTTGTCTCTCTAAATCTTGTTGGATTTTGTTTATGAATGATTTTTAAATGTAATTGTACTTTTCTAGTGGTGGTGGGACATTCTCTCTCTTCATATTGTTCTTGGAAAAATACCTTATTCTAAACACTTGGAAGATTACTACTAGAGTATCTTCCCTTTAATTGTCTTGAAGCTTGTAAGGTACTAGGTGGATTTTCTAGGGTTTGTAGTGGACAAGCCTAGATATCACCCTAGATCTACTTACATCCCCTCAAGGGAGTCCTTAGTTGACCCCATATGCCCCCAAAAAATAGTAAGCACTAGTCTTCTCCCTTTAGTCAATCATAAAACCTAAACTCTACTTTTATTTTATGTTTTAGGGTTAAATTAGGGTTTTATAATAGTTTAAATGTATTTTCATCCATAAATAGGAAAGGTGTCTTAGTAATTATGCATATATTTGACCTAAAAATCATCTTATTACGATCATTTGTCTTGCTATTTTTTTTTGCAGCTGCACTAGGGCTAGATGTCTTGATATCTTGGGTGGTTACATGCATTTTAAATTTCAACATTAACTAGTTTGAGAAACCCTAGTTTTAACTCATTGTTTTAGCCCTATTTTTCATTGATTTATAACTTGTTTAAAGGGATAAACCCTATAACTATTGTATCTTTTCTTATTGCTGCAATTTCATATTTTGCATTCATGTTTCACAACACACATATGTAATTTTCAAGTTTGATTGTTTTGAGGATTTTCTTTCATTAGATTATTGCTTGGTAAATCCCCTAGATCATCCATAAAACATCTTAAATCAAATATGGAAGTTATATTCATCAACCACCTAATCCTTAACTTGTTAATTATACCTAGTTGGTGGTAGTATTGAGTAGCTACATAGGAGGCCTTAGACTTGATTGTGTCTTTCCTATGGAGTCCTTAAGGCTACTAGAGAAGTCTCCCTTTTGTTGGATCTGTCCTTCACTAAAATGAGAGAAGTTATCGCTTAGGTGAAAGTGGTAACATATTCTAATATTTCACTCATTGTGTATCTTGTGAAGGCTTTCACTAGGGTTTAATATTGTGTGATAACAAACAACACAAAGTCTTAATTATTTACTTTAAAAAATCCAATGTATAGTCTGAGTGGGTCTAATGGTTAAGAAAATGTGTCTCCTCCTTGGAGGTCATAGATTCAAATATAGAGGGGGATAATGTATATGCAACTCCATAGAATACGCATTTGAATCATTGAATGGAGGGGGTCCCCTGTACCACAAATAAGGGGCTCCCATACGTCAATTTGGCATTTGGCTAGGTTGTGACCTTAAATTGGATTGTTGTTATTGTTATTATAAAGCAAATTTGGGTAATTCTTGAAGGCTAGTGAGTACTAGTGATAGGTGACATTATTGAATAGTGATGCTAGTGGCCATTCTAGTGAGTAATGTTGTGAGGATTCCAACAATATTTTATGTGTGAGGGCCAATATCATACTAATAAGGGGGGTCCATATATGATGGTCTTAGTGTTTGTGTTGGGTGCCTTGATGGATGGACATGCCCTGACATTGAATAGGAGTAGTTGTGTTGGGAAGGATTAAACCGGCACGAGGTGTAGATTGTTAACCTATGATTGATTCTTATTTGGTTGATAAGCATTAGTTTGTGTGCTAGATTGAATAGTAATTTTGGATCAAGGTAGAGGGATTTATTGTTCAAAGATTTTCAAAAGGTTTAAGGCCCCGCACAAGGGGATCCTAGGATTTCAAGGGTTGCATGGGGTGGGAAGAGTGCCACATTCCATGATTGGTATCTCAATAATCAAGTTGAATTAATTAGAGATATTTTAGATGAATTCATTCCTTATTCTCTCTCCCTCGGCTTGATTGACTCTTCAAATTTGGTTTTAGTGGAAATTCTTGATTGAATAGAATTTATAGGTAACCGCCTTCCAACATTATCTCCTGTTTAGGTAGGGTTGTTGCATTATGGTACTAGAGTACCTGGGTTTGAAGCTATAGAGATTTAAGATTCTCAAAACCAATGGAAAATATTCTTTTATTGAATGTAATCCAAAATCTCACGTGTCTAGAAAATTAACACATCCACAAGAACAACTACAATAACTATTTTTTCACACTATCAATTGAAAATAATAAGACACTCTATAACACTCTATAACACTTACATAGATAGACATAAATTATTTCATATAGCAACATATACAATTCTTGTATGAATGAGGGAAAAGCTCAACTCCAATTTCTCATTTAATAAATAAGTTTGTACAAGAAATGATGATATGAATAATATGAATATTTACAACTCTTCTCTCCATCTATCAACCAACTATCCTTGTTCAATCTGAGGGAGGTAAATAAAAAGTAAATCCTAAGTCATAGGACAAGTCCCTCTATCTTGGACTCTTGTCTTGAACATAGTCGTTGACTACAACTCTCAAGATTTCCTCATCTATATGTTCTTCTTGCATGCTTCTTCTCGAAACTTCACTTGTTCCCTTTTTGGAATCTTTATGATCCATGGTGGATACTCCTACATCATGGTGTAAAGGCCATATCTAAGCAACTTGATCTTTCTATATTTCTCTTTAAAATTCTCTTTCTAAGGATAAACTTGTGGCTCTTATGTGAAATTGATGCTTGATGTGATGTTGAACATCCTTGACTTTGTGTTTTCAATTGACTTAGTGAAAAATTCTCAAAATTGATTATGAGTCTTATGTATGTACTTTTGTCACTACCTTGGGAATACGACCCATAATATCTAATGGATCCTTTAAGCAAAATGAAAGACATACTTCAAAAGATGAAGTATATATCATGCCATAATGCATGATCATCACTATGCTACAAATATGGGATGTTGACATCCCTACAACCCTTTCCAAAAGTAGCTAATAAGCCTATTGTTGTGATTAGAGATGAAGATGATAGTAAGAAAAAATGTCACCATAAATTTTCAAAGAACAATTATGTTGCATGTTGTTGTATTGTAATCATATTATTTCATAGTATCATCATGACCATTTTTTTAAGCAATTTATAATTATGATAGGGTAGTCATTGCACCTATTGGTTGTCAATAACATTCAAAAAAATCAATTAAAACTAACTCACATGATCTTCTTGAAACAATAAGAGATATGTATTTGTCCAACTTTCAATATGTTAGCTTTGAGATGCTAGAAATAAAAGAAGTCACGATGAACTTTTCTATCATCCATGCCATCTTCAATGAGTATAAATACCTTTGCCAATTTGTGAGTGTCTTCTCCACTTCATATTGTTGCAATTTTTGAATGGTGCACCTTGTACAAAAACTATAGTTTGTGATATCCTTAAAGGACACAAATACATTTCACTTATATAAAATTCCATTCTTTAATAGATAATATTAGAACTCTTCATTTAAAAATGTTGTCACAAAGTTTTACAAAATTTTATATATATATATATATATATAAACTCTTTATTTAAAAAAGTTGTCACAAAGTTTTACAAAATTATATATATACACGTACAAATTACAAACAACATGCATAAACTTCTCTAAAAATATTAAACTTTTAAAACTATACGAAAATGTAAATCCATTCTTTCATATGCATCGTCAGAAAAATGTCTTGATTAAATTGAGGTTATAGTGTGTAATTGCTAAGCTTCAATTTTTCGGATCATTTGTGATATCCTTAAAGGACACAAATATATTGATCCAGATTTGGATCCAGGAGCTTGATAGGGCTTAGAAAAGCCTAAAAATCAATGTTCTTAGAATGACGTCAAAACGGACGTGTGTGAAGGCCTCGTCAATACGAACCCAATGCAACTTGAACAGGATCAAACATACGTTGTATGCTCCTGATATAGTGATCTGAAGTTCAGATCAAACTGGGAAAAAGTCAAAGTCAAAGTCAGCAGTACGTCAGCAGGACAGGTGGCAGATGACATTAGCATGACGTTAGTAGGACACATGGAAGCACCAGGACGTGCCACGTGGCAGTCAATTTTGGCATTTTTAGGGGATGATTTGGACAAATAAAAATTGGACACGTGGGAGTCTGTACATCATGACATGTGGCAGGTACGGTGATGACATGGCAAGTGTGCTTACGTGGCCAATTACTGACAGGGCAGGTACGGAGCAAACACATGGGCAAATCACTAGTTGACAAGTGGCATCAGTCCAGCGAATAAGGAGGTGCCACGTGGCCTAGACTTGGGCTGCCACGTGGCACCCAGGTGTTGGTCGAAGTTTCATATGCCAAAATGTTTGGATTTCGAAGGATTCGAACTCGTGACCTCCAACGAGGGGCCTATGCCTTGGGAAAGGTCCGATTGTCGTTGGACCACCAGTGGGACTTGTGTATACAAGCTCACGATATTGTATTTAAGGTGTATTAAAGTGTTAAATGGGGGCAAAAAGGGTTGGGGCTAAGCTCCATCCCACGGATTTATGCAAACCCATATGTCTACGCCTCCACAAATGCGCGAAATCTTCCAGGATAAGCCACGGGCGCGGGGGGCATGGGCTAAGGTTCTAATCACATTAATATATGATCAGGATTTAATACCTAGCACAGGAAATGGGGCATAGCTCCCGATTTTATGGGGATTTTAATATGACCATGTATTTTCGGTAAAGGGGCCAACGCACAACCCTATGGGCTGGCGCTTGGCCACCTATTATTCCATGTGATCGATTATTAGGGGGTTGCGTGCTTATTATGGGGGATTGTACCCATATTAAAGCTAAAATGGGTTTTACACTATAGTTTAATGATTTTCTCACTAATTTTTGGGTAGTTTTGGTTATTTTTCCATATTTTGGTGGATATTGGGCCAAATTGAGTGCCACGAAAAGTGGGATGTTGGGATTTGATCCCTCTACCTCATGGCTATATAAACCAAGCCATTGTGAGGTTTTACACAAGCAAGAAGAAACAAAGAAGCTTGAAGCCAAGGTCAAGTAGTCTTGAGCAATGCAAAGTAGTTGAGCTTTGGAGGCAGTTTTCGAGAGTTCTATTACTCCATTTTCAGTGCCGTTTGTTGCGTCAGGTTTATGAGACAGAGCATAATAGAGCTAGTCAGTCAGATCCCTATATGATGTAATTTGAATGCAGATTGTAAAGCATTGAATATTGAATAGAGAAAGCCTTCCTCACTGAAGACAAAGGCCCGGAGACGTAGGCGAGATTGCCGAACTCCGTTATCAACTTCTTGTATACAATTGGTTGATGATTTACATTCTTATGTTATCTATTATTTCTCTTAATTATTCAAGTCTTTTTTGTTGTCATATTCACATGCACCATCAAAAAAAAATCTTGATTAAATTAAGGTTATAGTGTGTAATTGCTAAGCTTCGATTTTTCGGATCATTTATGATATCCTTAAGGGACACAAATACATTTCACTTATACAAAATTCCATTCTTTAATAAATAATATTAGAACTTTTCATTTAAAAATGTTATCACAAAGTTTTACAAAATTAATTATATATATATATATATATAATTTAAAAAATTGTTACAAAGTTTTACAAAATTATATATATACACGTACAAATTACAAACAACATGCATAAACTTCTCTAAAAATATTAAACTTAAACTTTTAAAACTATACGATAATGCAAATCCAATATTTAATAATCTTGACAATAAATATAAATATGTTACATTATATTATTTATTTGTTTCCTAATACTTAATCACTGTATTAAATTATAAGAATGCATAATCCATCTTATGTAACATTATTTTTTTTTGTATTTTGCTCTATGTCTAATTTTTTTTTGTGTATTCATGTCTAAAGAAATGGAAGAGAATTATTATTGTTATGAACCAAAATGTAATTTGTAAGCGAAGAATATCTCTAACTCCTTCTTGCTTGAACCAAAACATAACTATTGATTGAACCGAAGCATAACTAGTAATTATGTATCTTGTAAGCAAGGAATATCTCTAACTCCTTATTGCCTAAACCAAAATATAACTAGTAATTATTTGTCACCCTCTTATAAGTTTATATTTAACTATATCATCCATCAATTCTTTTGACATGTGACATTTTCAAAAGTGTATTAGTTGTTAAATTTGAAAGGTTGATATAACTACTTTGCCAACCAATTTATGCATCAACAAGCTATGTACGTACTAAGTGTAGTACGTGTTAGCAATAATTCTTGTCTGGGGTTCAAGAAGTACCCGGGTCTTCAAGTTGCACAAAATGCTCAAGCACAGCTCGGGAGAATTCTTGTTTTCCAAGTAGCGAGCGAGCAAAGTTTTGCCATCGAAAACCGAGATCCATCCACGAAACAGATCAATGGTTATCGGGATCTCGGAGTTGTCAATTTATCCGACATTTAGCAGCAAAGAAGTCTTTTCTGTTTGGAGGCTGAATACAGGTCGTTCAATCCAGTGACGCGTGTCGCAAGAGCCGGACGTCTCGGCGTTTCGTCCGTCGCGACTCCAACACGCAAAGAACAGCTCCATTGTTGTGCGAGACGCGAAGTGCCGAGAGCGTCCAGGAGCTCGGGCCCACAGAAGTGCCGAGAAGATCAGAGTCGTCCGTCAGCAGAGACACGCGGCGAGAGATCCCGCAGAGTCGGGGATCGGGGAAATGAAAGTCCCGCACACATTGCAACGAAAATCGCGATATCCCGACACGTGATTTCCTGACGAAGCTAAGGACCTTAATGGGGGACAGGTGTCAAAAGGTCAGTCCCTGTAGGGAGGCAGTGCCAAGTGTTATCAGCGTATCGCAAACTCGGAGGTTCGTGAGTTAGAGCCGCAAAGATTTGCATGCAGAGGCGCGAGACCACGAGAGGCGATATCTTGGCAACTGCCTGGTCAGCATGTGGGTCCACAGGAGCAAGTGGAATACAGGTGGCAGGCTATCGCAAGTCCAAAGGATGCGTGCTCGTTGATATTGCAAACCGCGAAACCTCGTTGGGGGGTTTGGTTATGGTCACGTGGAGACTGGTCACATGGATCTTGTTCTAGCCGATAGGGGCTAGCTCCTAGGAGGAGGAGCTCATCGCACATCGGGATATCGGAGATCTCGGAGGCAAGGAGTTCGTGCATCTTGAACTCGCGAACCCCGAAACCCCGAAACCTCACCACATACCTCTATCACCTATCCCTTGCCGCCACTTCCTATTCCCGTAGCATGCCAAATCACCCCTGCCTGGTCACCGTCCATTCACCACTCCATGTCAAATTCTCCAGTCATCTCGATGGCCTCCGCGTCCATCCGCTCGTCCTACCATGATTTCTCCGAACAAATCCAAATGGCGGAATAAGAAGGCCTCCATGTCCTGCAGGTGTAGAGTCGACCGGAGCCTTTCCCGATCCCAATGAAACAGTTATTGCGGTAGTTGATGGTGGTTGGCCATCGTTTCGACCATAAATGGAAGGCCCAAAATGACTGAAAGCTTGTCATTTC
>SNQJ01S0055794.1:56686-66798 GCA_010110895.2 Picea sitchensis
CCAAGACGAAAAGCCAACAGTTGTCCTAGGTCCCATGGTAGAAGATAGAGATGATTCGTCCCCTCCCTTCTACACATCCCTGAACATACATGATAAAGTGCTGCACAACTGCTTGATGGATTCAGGGGCTTCTCACAATCTCATGCCCAAAACTGTTATGGAAGAGTTGGGACTAGAAGTTACCAGAGCCTATCACGACCTCTAGTCTTTTGACTCCAGGAGAGTTCAGTGTCTTGGAGTCATTAAAGACTTGGTTGTAACCTTGTTCCAACTGCTTATGAAAAGTGTGGTCATGGATATCATAGTAGCTGATGTTCCCCCCAAGTTCGGTATGCTGTTATCAAGATCTTGGATAAAAAGACTAGGGGGAACCTTGCAGATGGACCTCACATATGCTACTATCCCAGTGTTCGGAGGAGAGCATAGAAGACTATACAGGGAAGCCCAATTGGCCTATATAATCAGTGACGAAGCCAACCTCACCAACCATCCTATTTTTTCCTTGGACACTGATTTAGGCTCCAGTTTACTGCAGCTCACCCATGCCCCAGATCCACCTCTGAGACTCAGAAAACAACCCACTGTTTCCCCTGAAGTTCCTCTCCCCATCACCCCAATCTAGAAAATGTTTTTTGATGGAGCCTGTTCTCGAGAAGGCACTGGAGCTGGAGTAGTTTTTGTGTCGCATGCTCAGGAAACCATATCTTTGTCATACAAATTAGAATTTGAAGCTACCAACAATGTGGCAGATTATGAGGCTCTTGTTCTGGGACTAAGAGCTGCGAGGGAAATGGGAATTCAAGAAGTAGCAGTGTTCGGTGATGCAGAGTTGGTGGTTCAGTAGGTCAAGAACGCTTATCAAGCTAAGCATCCTCGACTTAGGAGCTACAGAAATGAGGTTTGGGATCTAGTTGAAAGTTTCTTCTCAGCATTTAACATTTCTTTCATCCCAAGAGAAGAAAACACAGTGGCAGATTCCTTGGCTACATCAACAAGCATTTTCAAGGTACCCTTGCCGCCCAAACTGAGGTACGGTGTGGAAGTGAAATACAGGCCCTCCATACCTGACAACGTCAAACATTGGAAGGTATTCGAGGATGATCTCGAGGTTAAGAGGTTCTTGGAGACTGTCGAGGAATTTTCAGAAATGCACATAGACCAAGATGCCATCTCAGAGGAAGAGCTCGATGGGGGTAATTTTCTGAATAAAATTGCAGAGCGTGACATTGTACAACTTCCCACCAACCATATTCCCAGAGGACTGGTCCCTTTGGAAAGGCTCTTTGATAGAAATGATGTATCATTAAAAGGAGAGGTCACGCAGGATGGCGCTGGTACTATTCAGTGCAACATTGGGGCCAAGGATGAGCCCAAGCTTATCAAATTGTCAAAAAGTCTGACAGAGGAGCAGAGGTCCGAATACATTGGACTTTTGAGAGAATTCGCTGATGTATTTTCCTGGACCTACGAAGACCTCAAAACCTATGACACCTCTGTCATCGAGCATAAAATTCCATTGAAGGAGGAGGCAAAGCCATTCAGGCAGAAGCTGAGACAGATCAATCCCATGCTGCTGCCTATCATGGAAAGGGAAGTGAAGAAGTTGCTTCAAGCTCGGATCATCGTACCACTAAGATATTCAGAATGGGTGGCCAACTTGGTCCCAGTGAGGAAAAAGAATGGAGAAATCCGACTCTGTGTAGACTTCAAAAACCTAAACAGGAGCTCACGGAAGGATAACTACCCCTTGCCAAAGATGGAACATATACTGCAGAGGGTAACATGAGCTTCCAGGATGTCAATGATTGATGGTTTCTCTGGCTACAATCAGGTCTCTGTTTGGTTTCTCTGGCTACAATCAGGTCTCTGTTCTGCCTAAAGACAGGGAAAAGACCGCATTCACCACTCCATGGGGCACATTCATGTATGCCAAAATTCCATTTGGACTTATGAATGCAGGGGCGACATTCCAGCGTGCCATGGACATAGCTTTCATTGGGGAAAAGGATAAATTCGTGGTCATTTATCTGGATGACATCACAGTGTTTTCAAAATCTGATAAAGAGCATTGTTGCCATCTCAGGAAAGTTTTCCTTAAATGCAGAAAGTTTGGCATTTCATTAAACCCCAAAAAATCTCTATTCGCCATGAAGGAGGGAAAGTTACTAGGCCACATAGTATCAACAGAAGGAGTCAGGATTGATCCCAGTAGAGTTGAGGCGATACAAGCCTTATCAATCCCGAGGTCTAGGAAGGAGGTCCAATCTTTCCTCGGTAAAATTAATTTCCTAAGGAGGTTTGTGCCTAACTTTGTTGAGGAGGTGAAGCTTATAACAACCATGTTAAAGAAAGAGAATGAAGTCAGGTGGACCCCTCAATCGCGACATTCCTTTGAACAAATCAAGAAGGCCATGACTGAAGCTCCTGTGCTTATCAGTCCTGACTACTCAAAATACTTTCTTATTTTCTCCTTCGCCTCACCTGACACAGTGGCTGCTGTTCTATTACAGACAAATGACAGCGGGCTAGAGAAGCCTATTGCCTATTTCAGCCGAGCCTTGAGAGATGCTGAAGCCAGGTATGATGCTATGGAGAAGCAGGCCTATGCTTTAGTAAAGGCTCTCAAATATTTTAGAACCTACGTCCTACAATCAAAAATCATCGCTTATGTCCCCTCGGCTGCTGTTAAAGAAATTCTTATTCAGCCTGACATAGACGGGAGAAGGAGTAAATGGATAGCCAAAATCCTGGAATTCGACCTGGAAATAACGCCCACCAAATTGATCAAAGGGCAAGGTTTAGCCAAGCTGTTGGCTGAAGCAAACTGCCAAGCGTTGGGGATAAGTTTTATCAACGAATGCTCAGGTATTCAGCATGATCGACTGCCTGATATAGACCATCAAAGGGAGCCTCCATTGGCTTGATGTCCTTGGTATAAGGATGTCATATACTTTCTGCAGGAGCTGCGGCCTCCAGACGGCCTGCAAAGAAGAAAAGCAAGATCTCTAAAGCTCAAAGCAGTCAGATACTGCCTGATCGATCAGGTGTTGTATTGGAAAGACCCGCTAGGGGTGCTTTTAAAATGCATAAGTCCGCCAGAGGCCGAGATGATCGTGGCTGAATTTCATAGCGGCCTGTGTGGAGGGCACCATTTCTGGAGAGCCACAGCCCACAAAATCCTCAGGGCTGGATACTACTGGCCTACCGTGTTCATTGATGTCTGCAGAAGAGTCAGAGGCTGCATCAAATGTCAAAAATTTGCAGGGAAGCAGCAGCTCAGGTCTCTGTCGTTAAATCTGGTAGTGGTTTCAGGGCCTTTTCAGTAGTGGGGCCTAGATTTCATCGGAGAAATTCACCCTCCCTCCGGTGGGCAGCATAGGTGGATCCCGACTGCCACAGATTTCTTTACCAAGTGGATTGAAGCTATTCACACCAAGAGTGCTTCCCACAAGGTAATCATCAGATTCTTGGAGGACCTCATCACAAGGTTCGGCTATCCAAATAAGATTGTCACCGATAATGCAGCTGCTTTCGGGTCCGAGCCATTAGCCAGGTTCTGTGAGTAGTTCGGGATTAAGCCGATTCACTCCACCCCATACTATCCACAGGGAAATGGTTTAGCAGAGTCCTCCAACAAAAGTTTAATAAGAATCATCAAAAGGATGTTGGAAGACAACCAAAGGGCTTGGAACTCGAAGCTTAAATTCGCCCTATGGGCTGATCAGGTGACTACAAAGAGAGCTACAGGTCTGTCCCCTTTCCAGTTAGTCTACGGAGCCGAAGCCGTTTTCCCTTCTTAGCTAGCCGTCCCTGTAGCGAAATTCCTCCAGGACTATCAGGAGGAGCCTGATGACATGATCAGAAGGATTCATCAGCTAGTAGAGGTCTAGCAGGCTAGGGAGCAAACAGTGGACAGGATTCAGGACCATTAGTAGAAGATCAAGCAAGTCTTCGATAAGAAGGCCAAGAAGGGGCGGTTCCAGGTAGGAGACCTGGTACTGAAATGGGATGCTCCTAAGCAAGATAAGGGCAAACACAACAAGTTTGAAGCCCTATGGATTGGGCCTTTCAGAATCTCCGAGGTTTTCTCAAACAACACATACAGGTTGCGAGATTTGGAAGGTGAAGAAGTTTTCAGCAGCCCAGTAAATGGGCATTTCCTGAAAAAATGTTTTGTTTGAGTCTCAGATGACTCTTTGTTTGTAAATACTGTCCTTTGTTTCTTAGTTCATTTTCATTTTTATTTTATTTTTGCGGCCTAATAAAGACTCCATAGCCCAACAGAAAGGCGGCTGGAACTGCAGAAGGAGTTCTTAGAGCATCGCAGGGACGACTCTATCCCCCATGGAGCCTGATGTTAGCAATAATTCTTGTCTGGGGTTTGAGAAGTACCCGGGTCTTCAAGTTGCACAAAATGCTCAAGCACAGCTCGATAGAATTCTTGTTTTCCAAGTAGCGAGCGAGCAAATTTTTGCCATCGACAACCGAGATCCGTCCACGAAACATATCAACGGTTATCGAGATCTCAGAGTTGTCAATTTATCTGACATTTAGCAGCAAATAAGTCTTTTCTGTTTGGAGGCTGAATACAGGTCGTCCGATCCAGTGACGCGTGTCGCAAGAGCCGGACGTCTCGACGTTTCGTCCGTCACGACTCCAACACGCAAAGAACAGCTCCATTGTTGTGTGAGACGCGAAGTGCCGAGAGTGTCCGGGAGATCGGGCCCACAGAAGTGCCGAGAATATCAGAGCCGTCCGTTAGCAGAGACACGCGGCGAGAGATCCCGCAGAGTCGAGGATCGGGGAAATGAAAGTCCCTCACACATTGCAACGGGAATCGCGATATCCTGACATGTGATTTCCTGACGGAGCTAAGGACCTTAATGGGGGACAGGTGTCAGAAGGTCAGTTCCTGTAGGGAGGCGGCGCCAAGTGTTATCAGCGTATCGCAAACTCGGAGGTTCGTGAGTTAGAGCCGCAAAGATTTGCATGCAGAGGCACGAGACCATGAGAGGCAATATCTTGGCAATCGCCTGGTCAGCATGTGGGTCCGCAGGAGCAAGTGGAATACAGGTGGCAGGCTATCGCAAGTCCAAAGGATGCGTGCTCATTGATATCGCAAACCGCGAAACCTCGTTGGGGGGTTTGGTTATGGTCACGTGGAGACTGGTCACATGGATCTTTTTCTAGCCGATAGGGGCTAGCTCCTAGGAGGAGGAGCTCATCGCACATCGGGATATCAGAGATCCCGGAGGCAAGGAGTTCGTGCATCTTGAACTCGTGAACCCCGAAACCTCACCACATACCTCTATCACCTATCCCTTGCCGCCACGTCCTATTCCCGTAGCATGCCAAATCACCTCTGCCTGGTCACCGTCCATTCACCACTCCATGTCAAATTCTCCAGTCATCTCGATGGCCTCCGCGTCCATCCGCTCGTCCTACCATGATTTCGTCGAACAAATCCAAATGGCAGAATACAAAGGCCTCCATGTCCTGCAGGTGTAGAGTCGACCGGAGCCTTTCCCGATCCCAATGAAACAGTTATTGCGGTAGTTGATGGTGGTTGGCCATCGTTTCGACCATAAATGGAAGGCCCAAAATGACTGAAAGCTTGTCATTTCATTCACAATTCCTCTGGGAGCACGGTTGCGTCTGATTGAAATTCACGACTGTCCAGAAACTGCAGGCACAGTAAACATGCAGACGTAATGCCTTCAATGCGAAGTCTCGAGTTGACTGCTATGGCTTTGTTCCAAGTATATGTAGGCATTTTTTCCATTTTTTAGAGGGATCGATGGTTGAGCTGAGCTCCCGGTTGTAAAGTTTTAATGAAGCATTGTTGCTCTGGTTATGTATGAACTTTTGAGAGTTCTTGCCTTATGAATGCTAGTTTCTTTCATGTCTTTGTTTACACTGTGTTAGAGAAGCTCGGAATTGGAGGATCCAGTCGAGCTGTAGCTATTATAGGATGATGTTGTAATGGATCATTGTAATGGTTACGGAGCCTCTAGTCGGTTCCTGTGATTTCTTTAACGCTGAATGACTTGGAATTGGAGGATCAAGTCGAGTCTTCTATTCAGTTTCTTGAAGCCCTGAACCAGGAGGATCCTGCTTTCAGAGTTTTTTTCCCACAAACCGCTGCAAGCCTGTTGCCCAGAGCTGTTTGTTCATTTTCTCCTAAGTCTTCCACCTGCTCATCTTTTAATCAACCTACTGGCTGAAGTTAGGATTCCAGACCTCCTTGGTTCTTTACATACCAGACCCAGTCCCTGAGTTAGAATGATATCTCCTCGAGTCCTTATCTCCATTTGATCACCCTTTATAAACAAATCGTGACATTAAACTGATGGGTGTCGGGCTCTGCTCCTGCAAGCAATCCAGGAGTGACTTCCGACGCTAACAGTACGTTTCTTAACAAGTTCCAAGAGTGGACTATTTGATCAACCACTTCTTGTGTTGAATTGTTAAACATGCACTCTAATCGCTTGAATTGAATCAAACCAACCATTACTCAACCTTCCTCGTGTGAAAAAAGTTAGATAACCAACGTCACTTCACATGCATAAAACTATTTGAATCTCATCTAGTGGAGGGTATATGAAAGATGGGACATTGGCAAAAAAACACCTTTCATGTGACATTATAAATGATGGGACATTACACCACACCCAATCCATTGTGGGAACCACTTGCCATAAGAGGCCCCATTGAATCATTTGTTGAGTTGGATAAGAGGGTGACATGGATCTAATCACATGGTGACATAGATCTAATTACAAGGTGACATGGATAAAACTATTTGAATCTCATTTAGTGAAATGTATAGGTTTTAATGGGGCAGTTCCATCAGAGGCCCCAAAAAAGATTGAATCATTTGTTGAGTTAGATAAGAGGGTGACATGGATCTAATCACACAGTGACATGGATTTAATCGATATGGATCTAATCTACGACCCAAAGCATATTTATGTAATGATGCTTAAGAAAGATCTTACGTATTCACATTAAATGATCAAATTTTATAAACCTTCATTTACGTAAACATAGTTTTTATTGGGAGAGTTGGTTTCAAAATCCAGAGGGGGAAGGGTATCTATACCTCTCTAGACTTTAGCAGTCAAATCATTGAGCAGAGGGGGTCCCTTGTCCCACAAACAAGGGGGTCTCATACACCACTTTGGTGTATGGCTTGGTTGTGAGCTTAAAAATAAATTATTATTATTAATAATAATGTCATTATTAATGAGAATTTCATTGTTGTCATGATCATTTCTCCTATTTTGTACATCATCGCCTTAAAAATCATCATTATCATATTTTTTTTACATTTTCATCATTTATATATTTGCTAAAAATATGAAATACAATAATTATTACCAACCATTTATTTTTAAATGATTTTTTTAAAAATAACCGATCGATTTCTTATCTTAGTTAACACTTACCAAAGTGATCTTGGTTTTACCTTTGTATGCATTAATGATGAAGGACTTTCCATNTCACAAAGTATTGTGAAGGAGACGAGTTATGAGTCAACATATCCCATGGCCTAATAACAACTAGCACCCTTGCTTGTGGTTTTTAGCCTTGTGAATCGAGGCTTGTATCTATCACTCAACACTCGGACCAAATGCATATAAGCTTATCCCTTCTTAAACTTCAACAACTCACCTTGGATAACCACTGAAAACATCACTCAAAATCCAAGCCTTCTTTTCCAACTATAACAACACTATACATTTGATGATGTAGCAATGGATCAACCCTCATCTCAAGGCACCAACAACTTCTATCAACGAAATCTTTTATGCTTATTGTTACAACTCCATGTATCATTGTCTCAAATTGTGGAGGCACTAAAGACCTTAGCTTATGCCTAAAGTGCTAGTATCCAACATCTCAATTTGCAGTTGGCCTCCCCATCTTCTTCACTATATTCAAGGTTTAGGAGCATTGAACTCGTGTTGCATCAAAACAACACAACCACCCATTGGAGACGGGTCTCACATTANTCAACAACTCACCTTGGATAACCACTGAAAACATCACTCAAAATCCAAGCCTTCTTTTCCAACTATAACAACATTCTACATTTGATGATGTACCAATGGATCAACCCTCATCTCAAGGCACCAACAACTTCTATCAACGAAATCTTTTATGCTTATTGTTACAACTCCATGTATCATTGTCTCAAATTGTGGAGGCACTAAAGACCTTAGCTTATGCCTAAAGTGCTAGTATCCAGCATCTCAATTTGCAGTTGGCCTCCCCATCTTCTTCACTATATTCAAGGTTTAGGAGCATTGAACTCGTGTTGCATCAAAACAACACAACCACCCATTGGAGACGGGTCTCACATTATTATGATTGTTACCAGACGCTTAATATGTTCGTATATTCTCTTTTTAGCTCATGTATTTTTGGAAAACTAACTAAGCTTTAATTGTTCAGAGCGATGTAGTTCAAAAACCAGCCAAAAGTTTATAAAAATAGTTCGAATGGTATATTTCAGTGATTCAACATACACATATCGGGTGCCTGACGGGTTTTTGAGGGCGCTGAATCGATTTATGCATTCAAAAATACAATTTGAGCACTGTAAAATTGTGTTTTTTCCAACAATCGCGTTGTCGTATTTCGGTGGTAGTCGTCGGAAAAATTCAAAAACATAGAACGTTTATACTACACTGTTCAGAGTCACATCTTATTTTGGAGCTCATTTTGTTAGATCATTTGAGACACCATGACATACACTAGCCTAACATTTTCTATATACTTAAGTTTATATTGAAGGAATCAACCCCATGTTACTTGCATTGATAGGGACATATACAAACAACCCTTTATGTTTTAAGAGATGAGTCTCATAGATAGTCGGAATTACATGGTTGCATGGCACCTTTATACATGTTGGAAAATGTATATTATTATTATTTTTTCCTACACAGTGGGAAAACCTATCATAACTCAGTTGTCAACCATTGGGGACAACCATCACCAACTGTTATCCACAAATGTATGCCGATTCATCATTGTTATTCAAGGAAATCCATGCCACCTAAAATAACTCGTTGGTGGTCCATAAGGGGGCATACTTTAACTCCTGCTAGATGCCTCTGGGTCTTGGGTCGTTAACCCATTTCCTTATGTGTGAGGAAGATGAACTCTTAACCAAACAAAAACATTTTAAGGTCATACTCAAGGACCAAAATATATCTTATATTTATGATGTTGTTCATTTTTTAAGAAAGAAAATGCATTTTTTTTTGTTTTTTTAATTAGAAAAGAAAGTATCTACACTTAAAAAAAAGTTCATATAACTTTATTTTCAAGATATTTCCAACTTTAAAGTGCAAGTACTTAAATTAATGTGATAACATTTTTCCTCATTTTAATATGAACATCACCAATAATTTTAATATAATACCTTATAAATTATTTTGAAGGTATAATTATTATCCACATGCCATTATCCAATGTCTCTACATCGTCACATCCTTAAACTAGCATACCTCCGAAGCAAGGGAAAGGAAACACCGAAGTGAATTGGGGTTAGGGTGGTTACTTTTTTTAAAGACCGTGGGATTTTGTTTTTGGGAGGATTTAAAGTGATGTAGCCACATGACATCAATATTCAGAGTTTTGGACCAATGATTTAGGTTCCCATTCCAAGTTGCAAGTACATCTAATGCATTAAATGAAGCTTATACAACTTTTCAGACGAATTGGGTGAATCGACAAATTTGGACTTGAGACGACAGAAGAAACACATTGATCATGAGAAAGAACTAATTTCCTTCTATAACCCTTCATGCCACCACTAAAGATTTTGAATTTACGTTATATAATTGGTCCAATCATTGTGGTCAACATAGGGTAGAAGACAACAACAACAAGTAGAAATATTACGCACTTCATTTGTGAGCAGTGTTGAATGCAAATGAATCAAATGGGTAGGAGGGAGGAAGAACACTTACATCTAATGAAATTGTCCAAGAGTTAATGCCAAAACCATACCTCCTCTCCTCTGGGAATGACCCACCACTCAATGACCACATCCATATTCATTTTTTGTTGATCCTCACATCTTCCTTCCTTTCCCTCTC
>SNQJ01S0055794.1:68134-88114 GCA_010110895.2 Picea sitchensis
ATCAACCTCCATCGCAAGATGCTTTTATGAGTCCCGCTCAACTAGGGACAAAAGTAACTTCATTCCGTGGATCAAGCTTTCAAACTTTTATGATGGTCTTTAAAAAAAATTCAATAAGAGATTTTTATGTAGTAATTATTATTTTTTGAATGGTAGAGATGATTTGATTAGACCATTTTGACCTTCACTCGTCAAAGGTCGATAAGGAATATAAATGTAATTATAGTTCGTGAGAGGTTCCCCATTAAGGACGGCTTGGTAGTTGGCAGGTGGCAGTTGGTTTAAATGCTTTTTATTCTCAACGATGGATTGAATGCCCTGGTTTTCATTTCTAGTAGGCTCAATGTGGGGAGATGGAAACCATGTATGAAGAGCTCAATGTACTCTCAAACCTCAGAGCTCCTCTTCTCCTCATAGTTTAAAAGGACATCATGAAGTTAACGAAAACACTCATAGATTAAGAGGATTTTAAATTAGTCGAATTTTTCTTTGTAATTAACTTTTTTGGATTTGATATTTTAACAAGTCAAAACTTAGTAGTGCATAACAAACACTCCTAAATTGAGAGGAATTTAAAACTAGTATACCCTCGAAGCAGGGAAAGGAAATAATGAAGTGAATTGGGGTTGGGGTGGTTACTTTTTTTTAAAGATTCTAGGATTTTGTTTTTGGGAGGATTTAAAGTGATGTAGTCATAGAATGTCAATATTCAGAGTTTTGGACTAGTGATTTAGATTCCCATTCCATGTTGTAAGTACATCTAATGCATTAAATGAAGTTTATACAACTTTTCAGTCGAATTGGGTGAATCAACAAATTTTGACTTGAGACGATAGAAGAAACACATTGATCATGAGAAAGAATTAATTTCCTTCTATAACCCTTCATGCCACCACTAAAGATTTTGAATTTACCTTATATAATTGGTCCAATCATTGTGGTCAACATAGGGTAGAAGACGACAACAACAAGTAGAAATATTATGTGCTTCATTTGTGAGCAGTTTTGAATGCAAATGCATCAAATGGGTTGGAGGGAGGAAGAAGCAAAGCAATAATCTAGGCAATCAAAACTTCAAACAAGGTATTATTTTATGCAATATCACAGTTAAGAATGTAAAACTTGGAAGCAATCACTATTGCGTCCAAACACATTAAGATGAAATATGTAAGTAGCTAGTGTGGACCACCCAAGCCACAGTGAACCAGTTAATCATTTGATCCAAATCCTGCATGTAGTGACCCACAAGTGAACTACCCTTAGTTTGTAAAGACTTTCAAACAAAATTGGTGTATTTTCGACCCTCTCTCTCCCATAATTTAGGGAGATCCTTTGCTGGAAGCAGTGGATCAAGCACTGGAAGATATTTGAGTAAAAATCAAAATTGGATTCATGCATTGGAAGACATATTCGGGTAAAATGTAAAACTTGGTTCATACATTTTTGGCATATAAAATGTTGTTAAAACATCTGCCCAACTTGCACATGAGATTGTGGCATAATAGAAAAGCAAAAAATCGATTGGATCTCTCACTAGAAACAACAACACTCTTGGTGCAACTGATAACTGAGCCATAAATCATTTGAACCTCATGTTGAGAGGACGAGAGTAATTATCCAAGCTAAAGACCCTTGGAATTATTGTGCATGGGTGCCTACAATTCTGAGTTATTGTATAATGTTGTAATTAAACCTAGTGATGCCATACCATAAATAAATGTTCATGCCCAAAAACAAATACAATTATTGGAAACGCCTAATTCAGATGCACAAATTTCTCAAAAGAGGAAAGGAATAGGTATTGAAAAATGGACCTCGAAAGCAACACAAGGCCAACAATGAATTTTTTACTTGTAATCATTTTCTGTTGAGTTGCTTGACAACTACCTTAACTTTGGCATGGGGATCACCAAGGCTCTTGATCAAACCTCTATACACAAACTCAAATCGACCTTCTCCAAGCATGAGGACACCACTTAAATTCCTGGTTCCAACCCTAAGCTCAACATAGGTGAACACCCGAAGATTATGTGGGGAACTTTATGACATGTTGGACGTTATGTTGGGGCCAGGGGAATCAACACTTACATCTAATGAAATTGTCCGAGAGTTAATGCTAAAACCATACCTCCTCTCCTATGGGAATGACCCACCACTCAATGACCACATCCATATTCATTTCTTGTTGATCCTCACATCTTCCTTCTTTTCCCTCTCCGTGTTTAAAAAAGGAAAGCTCATCATCCTGCGGAATCCTTGGATTGTTGTCCTGAATCTTTGCCTTCAATTTCAAGTTCAGCATACAACTATTTTTAAGCCTAGAAAAATAAGCTACCCAATTGATTTCACAAATTGGGTAACAAGCACAATTGATTTCATGAAGAGTACATTATCTCTATAGTGATAAAAATCAAAAGTAGAGAAACAAGGCTTACATGTTGAATCCTCAGGGGTTGTCTGGGCTTTAAGCCATGGAAGGAAAAATTGGCTTCATCCATGTGCTCCATCATCTTGTCGGACTCCTGGGCCTCCATGAGAGTGGAAGTGCATAGATCAATTGGGGGGTTCACCCTCAACTTTGGCTCCAATGAGCTGGAGTCCTGAGAAGAAGACCCTAAGGAGAATCCCCCCAAATAATCCTATGAACTTCTCTCTTCTTTGGTCTCTCGACTAGTAATAGTAAACATTGAAAGGGCTAAGAAGAGTCATTTGGTCTCTCGACTGGTAATAGTAAACAAAAAATTTAGAGGTTGAAAATAAACACATGAAGACTAAAGGGTTAAACTCTAACCTACCATATGAATAAAGCTTCGCATAGGATGCTTCCGCCATCAATATTCCAAGGATGGTCTTCAAAATAATTACCTAGATTTCTAAAGGTTGCTAAAATTGATCAATTGTGTTAAGATTCTGAACGAGAATTCAAACTTCTTGGCCTGCTTTAAATTTAGATAAAATGTTTTGGACAACAATTGTTGGGAGATTAGGTTCATTTTTCATCTCTACATTATGTAGGCTCGAAATTGGCAGAGTGCCATTTGGATGAATTTTATCGACAACCGCAGATGGTTGGACAACACTTATACTCCCCCTCGATTGTATTTTCGTCCTCCTTTTTGTGTAATAGAAACCCGTTTATATTAAACATGTTTCAAATTTGATTAATGAAACCATTTTTTTTTAAACCATTTGTTACATGAATTACAAGTTTATCCATAAATAAATTTAAAGAACTAAAAAAACTTTTAAAGCATATTTCTCAATAAGTAAAATTGGATTTTATGCAAGGTCATCTTGAGGTCAAGGTACAGGAATTTTAGAATTGTGAAAAAATATTAGAGAAACCTTCACATGGACACAATTCAAATAGAAACATAGATTAAGAGTGGACAATTTTGTATGATCTTCTTCACTTACAAAAATACTAACAGGCTATGCTAGTTATCGCGGCCCGCTAGAGCCTGCGACACTTTGTTTTCACCACAAGGTAGTAGGGAGGGGGTTTAAAACATTTTAGGAGGGAACAAAACTACTTCATCTTATCTTTGTTTTCACCACAAAGGTAGTAGGGAGGGGGTTTAAAACATTGTAGGAGGGAACAAAACTACTTCATCTTATTTGTTCTTAGGACCGATGTTAGTCAACAAACACACTCCCATTTTAGATGGAGTGCAAGTCAATTTACATTTATCCATCCTAAAAAGCTCAAGTATGTTTTCCACATACCAACTTTAGTTGATTTACAACTTCTTATTTTGGCAATTTCTCTTCGCCTCAATTCCCAAACAACAATGTAGCTCACCTAAGTCCTTCATGTCGAACTCACTTGACAATTGGGATTTAATCTCATTGACATACAACATACAATCATTTAGGAGGGAACAAAACTACTTCATCTTATCTTTGTTTTCACCACAAAGGTAGTAGGGAGGGGGTTTAAAACATTGTAGGAGGGAACAAAACTACTTCATCTTATTTGTTCTTAGGACCGATGTTAGTCAACAAACACACTCCCATTTTAGATGGAGTGCAAGTCAATTTACATTTATCCATCCTAAAAAGCTCAAGTATGTTTTCCACATACCAACTTTAGTTGATTTACAACTTCTTATTTTGGCAATTTCTCTTCGCCTCAATTCCCAAACAACAGTGTAGCTCACCTAAGTCCTTCATGTCGAACTCACTTGACAATTGGGATTTAATCTCATTGACATACAACATACAATCATTAATCAAAATAATATCATCAACATATAAGACCAAAATAATGAAGTTATTATCTTCCTGCTTGAAGTAAACACAATGATCTACCTCACTTCTTACAAACCCTTGTCCCATAACAAATTTGTCAAACTTTTGGTACCATTGTCTTCGGGACTGCTTGAAGCCATACAATGATCTCTCCAACTAACACACTATGTATTCTCACCCTTCTACCACAAATCCTTTTGGTTGCCACATTAATATTTGTTCTTTGAGCTCACTATGAAGAAATGGTGTCTTCACATCCATTTGCTCCACTTCCAAATCATAAGCAATTGCTAATACCAACAACAACTTAATAGAGTTCATCTTGACCATTGGAGAGAATGTCTCCTCATGGTTAACACCATCTAATTGAGAGTATCCATTTACTATCAAATGAACCTTATATCGCTCCATGAACCTTATATCACTCCATAGAACCATCTACATTATATTTATTCTTGAACATTCATTTGCATCCAATCACTTTCCTTCCTTCAAGGAACTCTTGCAAATGCCAAATGTAGTTCTATTCCAAAGCCTGTTACCAAATTGACAACAGAGCGTATGGAAAGGGTGGAGAGGCATGGAAATTGCATTGTTCACTATATATGATTGACAACAAAGCAGGTGGAAAGTGTGAGAGGCTTGTTTAACAAGCTGTGGACGTTTATACTTGAACATTTAAACCTGGAAGTAGAGCCTCACGAATGGAAGAACCTTCTAGCGTGTTTCCTACGACGGTTTTCCTCTCTCCGGTCTCTTTCCAACAACTATCTCTCAAGCATCAGTGCCGGTCGAAATTTTAACCCTCGTCTTTTCAAAACCTCATATCTATAAATCCCAAACCCTTTGATCGTAAAGGCCTGATAACAACGACCCATGAGAGCCCGCAAAACTTACTGTATGAGGTCGAAAACCTTCATTACAGGAATTGAGAAAATGGAAAGTTGGAAGTAGAGCCACTGGGATAAAATGCCTAACTTTTCACCAAAGAGAACACCTCGAGATTCGACAGAATGACGGATTTTATGATTATTTGCGTCAAGCTTCTGCAACCGCCATGACTAGTTGTCTTCTATAAGTCGAGCTCAGAGTCTGCGATCGAGGGTAATTTATAGGTCTCAAATCCTTTGGTCCGAACTCCGCCTGTGACGTTACATAACGTTGGAAAATGGAAGTTGTTAAGGAAGTCGCAGAAACTGGAAAATGGAAGTTGTTAAGGAAGCCGCAGAAACTGAAGCTCCATCACATATCAACTGGCATTGCTTAAGGAAGTCGCAGAAACCTAGAAGTTGCCACTCGGGATAAAGAAGGAACCTAGCAGTTGTCGCCTTATAGTCGGTGAAGTTGGTCAAGGAGAAGAGCAAGTTATTACAGTCATTGGACAGAAGACAAAACCTCCAAAAAAACCTCCCCTTAAAAGACACCTTTGTTGTAATAATGAATTTTCAAGATTTTTTTTTGTAATTAATTTTTTTGAATTTGATATTTCAAAACCCAATAGTGTAGAAGATAATAGACACTTCTAAATTGAGAGGATTTTCAACTAATGAGTTTCTAATAGTGCAAAAGATAACAAACACCTCTAAATTGAGAGGATTTTCAATATGAGTTTGAAACTTGGAGATTTTTAACATGCTTATGCAGAATAATAACATATCAAGACCTCTCCTTGAAGCATTTGGAAAGCTTCAAACATTATACTTCTCCAAAAATCATTTCATTAGGCTAATGGAAATACCTCAAGTCCCTGTGAGTATAAAATGCTTTGAAATCTATCAAATTTTAAGCTTGAATTTACCCACATTTTGACAATGAAAAACATGACATTGCAAGGGTTAAGGTGCCATATGGAGTACCATTAAAGCTTGATGGGAAGTTTAAAATCTCATTTGTTGAATGTATCATTAGCCTTTCTCACTAAATCTTCAACCATTGTCAATGTCCTTGCAAAGGTCTCAATTGTTGATCATCACAGATAGAGGTATGAGGTTGGTCATGTTTACAATTAGCTAGGTTTTTCGCATCTTCAGTTCTATGAGTTCAAAGCTCATCACCGATTTTTAGGTCAAGATGTTCGTTAAAGGGAGAGACCATGATGATTTCGATCTCTTTAGTGGTGGGGCCTTGGTGTCTGTAGAGAGTAATAATTATAGAGATATGCCTATGGGTCATAAGGTTCGAAACATATGAATCACTAAGGAAGTGGCATCATTGTCTATAGTGTGATAAATGTAGGAAGCCACCCCCATCAAACCATATTGTTGGGTGTTTGTTGTCTCAGACGTGGATCACATTAACATTGTTGTGATTACTCTCAACATTCACTCGAAGCAAATACCAAAAGCATCAGAGTATGGAATAGTTTTCCTCCCACATTGATCATTGAGAACACAAGGTTGGACAAGAATGGGGATGGTCATTGGATTAGGATATGCAATGTTGAGATGGTCCATATCCTCCAAGGTTAGTAAAATACTTCTTTTATATTTAGCATATGTTTATTTTGTCCACCATGTAATATTGCTAGATTTATAATCCTATATGTCTTAAAAGTTTCAAGGCCTTTATGGGGAATTTTTAAGTTTGAGTTTCAAAGGGATTATAATTCCCAGTTATAGGAGTACATTAAGGGAGATAAGACATTGATTATTTTCTCAATTCTAAGTTTAGGGGTTGGATGGGGTTAGACAAAAATGCTTCGAGTTGACTTTTTGAGTAACAGGGCCTTGTACTTATCTTTGATGTCCAAAAGTTCAAAACTTATTGTCGACTTCGGGGTTGAGATGTTTGCTAATGGGAGGACCATGGGGGTTTCAGTGTCTTCCATGATGGGGCCTTAATATATGTACATAATAGTAATTGGAGTATGTCAATCGGTTGTAGGCTTCAAATCATAGGTGTTACTAGGGGAAGTGGCATCATTATCGTCATTTAAGTCTATAGTGAAACATAGGTAGGTAGTCACCCATTATGACATAATATTGATCATTAGAGTTTGGAATAAAATATTTCATCTTTTATTCATGTTTAATTTCATTCATTTAAAAAAATTGATATTTTTGAAAAAAAATATTGCTCTTAATGTGGTGGGTATATGTCTTCAATACTGCTTAATACTAGTCTCACTCATGATTGGGTTATTGGTTGTTTTGAATACACTAGGAGGATAAATACAAATAGATTTTCTAAAGCATTTCATATATCACTATCCAACATATGTGGGTTTTCATTTATGTACATCTCTACAACTCCATCATTTATGTAGATATGTGGAATGTTTTCCATTTGAGTCTTTCATCATACCAAGTATAGTTTTGAGATTTAATCCCTTGTTTTCATTGTAGGGACTTGTCCTACAACAATCTTAGTGGCTTGGCCTCAACAATTCATGATAGGACATTCAAGTAAGAACAACTCTACAAAATAAGAAATGTTTGATGTATGTGACTTGCGAATCATTGGCTAATAAACTGAAATAGGTCAAATGAATTCAATCCAAATAAGAATCCCCACTATTGGGAATTTTTGTTTTGAATAGTATTAGAAGATACCCTTTTCTTTGTGGGTCAGGTGTTGTGTAGCTTTTCCTTGTAGAATCTTGAGCGCCCATGCCTTTCCTTACTAGTTATCAAAAAGTAAGTTTTGCTCTCTATTTCCACCGATCATGCCATGTTAAATTTCCTTTTTGAAATACAGTAGCATGATATTTTAGGTGCACATTGGCACTTGTATATGTAGCAACTACATGTCCCTCTAGAGTTTTTAACAAACATATTATATTCATTGTAACATACAAAAATATATAAATATTAAGTGATAATAATCATAAATAGTTATTAATTGTATAAGGGGCACATCCTTTCATGGATGGTCACCATATGTGCCTTTAGCTTCTCTATATATTTGAGACTCTCATTGTACATCTATTCATCATATATTATCTATTTTATCTCATTATATACATTCTTATTCAATATAGTTATTGTCCCGTATGAATTATAGCTATTTATTCAATTTATGATGGATGTTCGTTGTAAGAATCAGATTGGTTCTTTGCATTGGTATCAAAGCTTTGTTGTTGATCCTAGCCATTGGCCATACATGCTTGTATACTCATACAAATAAAATATTCAGAGTTTCTCTAATTTATCCAGGTCTTTGACCACGTGAGGGAATTTTTCCATTAAAAAAAATCATCACAAAAAATTACCTTTGAAGAAATAATCTTCCAATTGCAAGAAATTACAAGTTATTTCGAGATATCAAGAAGAAGGGAAAAAAATTAAGGAAAAAAAAGGGAGAAGAAAAAAGAACGAAAGAAAGAAAAAGAAAGAATAAAAAAAGAAAAGAAAAGAGTAAACCATTGGCCCATGGTATTTCCCTACCCTATAAAAAAAGAATTTACAGTGGTAAATTTTTACAACTTTCTATATACACGTGGTAGGGTTGAAGCCAAAATAAAAAGTCAATGACCTAATAATTCAATAAAAGTCAAAAGATATTTTAGCAAAATAATAATGTGCCCAATTAACTTGTGTAAATGTAAGAAGAGAGGGTATTATATCAAATATTGTGGAATTAGAGATATCCGCAAAAAAGACAAGGAGGAAAGTTAAAGGATTTTCAAAAAGAAGAAGTGAAAAGTGCATTGTTTTAAAAGTGGGTTCTTGAAATTCATACATTTATCATTTATTAAAAAAATAAGAAGTGAACTATGAAATCTACAAAGAAAACATTTTCAACAAAATGTCCCTATTGCTCAAAAGAGGAAGAGTATGACACTTATGAATGGAACTCTCCCTTGTCCATATTGTAATTTTTTTTTAACTTTAGTAGAAAATCAAGGTGACACGCATTGGGAAGTGAAAATAAAATAATTGTAGAACCAACTAATTCATTATCAACAACACAACATAAATTTACAAATTTCAGGTTGGGTTGGAGCAAATGCTAAAAAACCAAAAAGAGAGACAAAGACAAAATATTGAGGGAAAATTACTAGAAAAAGACAAAGACATTTCTTACTTAAAAAATCATAACCAAAAGTTATTGGTACAAAGAAATGAGTCAAAAGATAAGAAACAAAGGGATCATAAGTAAGAAAAAACTAATCACGATCTCATTAAGAAATGAACAGAGAAAGATAAAGAGAATTGTCGTTTAAAGAACCATAATCAAAGCTTGGTTGAACAAATCAATAAGTTAAAGAATGATAATAAATTATTCGAAAAATATGAAGAAAGCTCTTGCCTGAGAATCCTTAATCAACAATTGCTTGCACAAATTAAAAGTTTAAAGAACGAAATAATGAAAAATTTGGAATCAAAAAATGAAGACGACAAGTGAGGAAATAAGGAAGAACTTTTACGTTTAAGGCGACATAATCAAGAATTACTTACACAAATTAGAAATATAAAGCATGATAAGAAGTCTTTACAAGAAGAGTTATATCACAAATAAACAATGACTAAATCAATTGAAATAGAGAGACGTCTAGTTCAAAAAATCCAAAACTTAGAGAAAGAAACAAACACTGATCCAATTGAATTACCAGAAACATCAAAAGTTGAAAAAAGATCCAATAAACAATATTTAGAAGAGATTTGGGTGCCTTATCGTCATCCAAATCACAAGAGTCGTTACGACCAACAACAAAGTCAAGAGGAATCTAAACAATGTTCTTCTTACCAACAACTAAACTACAACATTGAAAAAGAGCGAAGACAAAATCGACAACTTCTATGGAAGCCTAAAATAAGAAATCATATCCGAACAATCAATAATCAAACAATTCCAATGAAAGTAGATTTGGGATGGATCACTTCCAAAAATATGCACCATATTACTTCAGGAATTCGAAAATTATATCGTTTTGTTTCTTCAAGTGTCACACTTAAAAAACAAAAGATCATGAGAATTCAGTTCGAGTTAGAACAAGAGATAGGTCCTTCTCTAATCATGTTTTGAGGACAAATCATTTTTAAGGGAAAGGCAATGTAACATACAAAATATATAAATATTAAGTGATAATAATCATAAATAATAATAATAATAAATAGTTATTAATTGTATATGGGATACATCCTTTCATGGATGGTCACCATATGTGCCTTTAGGTTCTCTATATATTTGGCACTCTCATTGTACATCTATTCATCATATATTATCTATTTTATCTCATTATATACATTCTTATTCAATATATTTATTGTCAAGTATGGATTACAGTTATCTATTCCATTTATGATGGATGTCTGTCGTAAGAACCAGATTGGTTCTTTGCATTCATGTCTTTTGGTGTTGATCTTGGTTTTATGTGTACATTTGTCTTTGCAAATGGAATTTTCCATTGGTGGATATAGAGAGACAATCACCAAGTTTGTTTTGTTGTCAATGGTTTGTATGCAACCTCCTTGAATGAACAACTTAGTAATTTTTCACTAAATGTTAGAATACAATTTTGTTTTTCAACTATATTGCACCACTGTGTGAAAATTGAGAAGTTTTCTTAATTCATTTATGGGTTGTCTAATGAAATAATTGTAGAGAAGAATGGCCCATAAGTTCATTTGAGACATTTAAAGAGATTCCATTTTAAGGATATTCAAGTTGCCACTAATAATTTTTGTAGCAAGAATTTTCTAGATTCAAGAGGTTTTGGGAATGTGTACATGGGATGTCTAAAAGACGTCACTCTTAAATTTGTAAAGAGATTGAAATATTATAATGTTGCAAAGGGAGAAGTTCAATTTCCAATAGAAGTAGAGATGATTAGGTTGGTTGTGCAAAGGAATTTGTTGAGATTATGTCGACTTTGCATGACATCCACATAAAGACTATTGATTTATTTATGCATGTTGAATGTAAGTGTTGCATCTCGACTGAGAGATAATATTTTCTGTTTCCCTTTATATTGTATTTTGTCTTCAATTATGTAAATCTTAGGGTAGAGAAAGTAAGAGAAAATTTATCAATCCAAACTATATAGATTTTTTATACAAATTCTTTGAATTTGATCTATGTTAGAGGTGGGACATCATTGGGTCTTAAGAAAAAAAATTCTCAAAAAGAATATTGGAAACTTGCATTTACGATTCATGGAAAGTCTACATTGTATTAGTCTATAAAAAAGAGGATATACCTTGGATTTGTGAGGGAACTTCGGTACTTGAATGAGGAGTGTGATCCTAATATAATTCATTGTGTTGTAAAAGAAACCGACATCTCACTAAACAATACTTTTAAGTTATTGAGGTGGCTTTGGATTAGCAAAAATTTTGGACTTTAGGGATTCACATGTGAATAAAGTTATTATGGGCGTTATTGGGAACATAGCCCTTCAACACCTCTCAATGGGACAATGCTTTGAGAAGATTGATGTATTTGGTTTTGGCATATTATTGTTGGGACTAGTAACTAGAAAAGGGGCTTTGGATTTTGGTAGGGTAACAAACTAGAAAGGAGTGATGCTTGATTGGATAAGTACAATTTAGTGCTACATCGTATGATGCATACAAATAGGTAAGCTTATAGGGAAGAATGAACTCTTGATTTTTGTGGTTTTCTTGTACTAACGTGGCAAGTTAAAAAACTAAATTGGAATAGGCCCAACCTTATGATAGATAGAGACAGTAAATCCAACTATTAGAGTTGAACTTAAGGAGATGGTACATGTAGCAATATTATGCACTCAATTTAACCCTAGCCATCACCCAAATATGTATGAAGTGGTGAGTTTGTTGGAAGGTCCCCTATCATGCTAAACAAAGCCATATTAACCTCAAATTTGTTATGCACCCAAAGATGCTAATCTCAATTTTCCAAATCACTTAAAGTGGTTAACAGACTTGTCATATTCAAATTTCATGGATGGCACTGATGAGGAGTTATATAACATTACTAGAAACAAGGATTTATACATGCCTATTTTTGGAAATGTAATGGGTATTTATGATTGGTCAAATCCATGGATATTATTTTACATTAAAAGTCTCTAAAAATGTGAAAAAAACTTATTTAACATAGTTTCAAAAAAATAATGCTATGCTATGCTTTGTTATGACACATTGGAATCTTGTGCAGATTTAGATTTGGATCCTAAGAGCATTGTTTCTTCATGTGCATGCTATATAATATGAAGTGTTGTGTCTTAATGTGCAACAATGCCTTAAAATATATTAGTTGCAGGAAATATCCAATGCTTTAATACTGGATTTTTTCTAGAAAAAATGTGTATTGTACTTAATTATATTAATTATATTAATTATATGTTGTTTGTCTTCTTCCTTATTTTTTTTCACCTATGCAACACATTTTCAGTTTCAATTTGTTCTTCCTTGGATATGATAAAAGGTTAATGTTCTTGTTCATTACTACATGTTATCTTAGTGACCATTTTTTAATCCTATTTTATGATATGTTGTTCACTATGGCTTGTTACCTGAAGCTTGCTTCTTCTTTGGCATTTTCAGCTTCATATTATTTTTTCTTAGATAAAAAATTCCCTAAATTGTGATTCACTGCTACATGTAATATTAGCTACCATTATTTTAGATTATTTTTATGATATCTTACTACCTTATTCATCATTGTTTTACTTGCTAGTCGTATACTAAAAAGGGCTAATCCCACCCTCAATTTGAAATTATGATGGCTATCTTGAGACGATGTTCTCCAATGCCATTTTAACTATGCGACGATAGAGAAATTGTACTTTACATCTTTTCCTTGTTCTAACTCCCAAGCTACCCCTCAAAAGCTTCATATTTTGGTATGTGTTTATACTGTCATTAACCATTTGTTAAAGTTATTAATAATTTGGTATGGTCTATATTGAAGCTAAATCTTAATACTGTTAAAGTTATTAATAATTTGGTATGGTCTATATTGAAGCTAAATCTTAATACTAATTTCAAATATCCATTTGCCAATGAGTTCCAACAATTTAAAAGTGTCCTTAATGGTTTCATTTCTACTATGTATTCTTAAGCCATTTTAAATGGACTCAACCTTCTAAATATACAAAATTAACATAAACACAATGAATTTGAACCTTGGATCTTTCAATCTTTTAATATCATTTGACTATGCTTTTATGATTTAGAGCCATTATTTCCTTTATCTTAACATATATGATCTCATTTCTTTTTTGCAAACATCATTTCCAATTACTATTGATGTCAAAGTTAACTTGCACATAAAATGTTGTATGTGCATCTAATGTGTAGACATTAACAATTTTACTAGCTTAAACAAACAACATAAATTAACATTTTTTTTTTTTATTAAGAACCACAAAAGTAAGGACTTTAACACTCACAACTCTTGTTTATTTATTGTTTTTTATTTAAACATATCTTATGTATGAGGTTATGCAACCTAATAAAACTAATAACAATAAGTACCTAGTGGGGTTTACTATCTATAAACAGAACTACAATTTTGACTATTTGAGGTTGACTTTAAAGCTCATAATTTGGATTAGAAGAAGGCTAAACATTCCACAAATTTCACTTTTTTTTTTTGTAAGTTTTCCATCATAAGAATCTAGCCATGCATTTTTTGCTAAAATTGCAATTTTGGATTGACGAGATCATTGTTTTAATGCATAAATGGATTCACCACCCTCAAATACACATACTACAACTATATTGTATGATGTTAACACCTAATATATATGATTCCATCCATCCAAAATGGTCTCTGTTAGATTTTAGGCCAAAAATATCAATTTCCCTTCCCATTATTCTAAGAAGTCAAGAAAGGGTCATTTTGCCATGTATTTAGACTGATGCTTTGGATTATGGTATGGGTATGGTCCATGTTATGCTTGTTGATGAATTATTCCATTTTGATTAGCTTGGATTTTGTGTTTTTGGTTTCACACGTATCTTATTATTATTTAGTATATGGGGGAGGAGGACTTGGAAATTAAAGATTTGAAGAAAACAATATGGTAGAAAAAGTTTACATGATAGTTTGATTAAAATAATATGGTGATCTCGATAGTTTCATCTGAGAAAACGATAGTTTGAGTATAATGTGTCATCTTATTTTGATTGTTGACCTTAACAATGTATAAGTTGATTTTAAATATATTGGATCTATTTATGGTTAGTCGGGGTCATCTAATCATGTAGCACACATCACCTTCTGTGTGATAATTTGATAGAATCTTGTGATAAAAAAATTAGAACTTCGATAATAAAAAATCACAATTTTGAAAAATTTGATAGTATAGATGGATTTCTTAGCTCCTATTTCCATTGGAGCAACTCCACATTGCAATTTTAGCAACAAAACCCTGAAATTTGAAAATTTTCATCAGATTTAGGACAAAAATACACTAGAAAAGGGGGGTTGTTTGCTACATTATTAGTTTATTCCATGCGAGCCAAAGACGTTATGTCATGGGCTTGTATGAGTAAAATATGAATTAATTATATACATATTGAATATTTATTCATACATGATAAATGAAGAGTCATGAGAAAACGATGTTACCCCCTCACATCTAGGGGTAACTAGAGGAGATTTTTCTCTTATAATCCACATCACAAACAACAGTTCCAATTATGACATTTAGGATTCTCCAAAAACATATTCCCATTGATGCTTCCCACTTCATGCCTAGATCACTATTATTTGAGATCATGATGCTCGACGCATGTGAGGTACACTTGTTCATTGCTTCATTTTAAGTGTTAGTGCCTAATGTATTTGACATGAAAGTAGTGGCCATAGTTTGAGTAAGATAATGGATCATGATGCTTTCAATTTACACATTTTTCCTTTTTTCATCTTGGTGGTCATCATCATATCCTAGTCAAGTGTTGTCATTGTTGGGTAGATTTGTACTACTAGGGGGGATTGATAGGGGTAACATGTCCATGTCCCAATCCATACATAATATGCGCCATCTTTTCCCATTTCCACTATCCCTTTTTTTGGTTTGGTTGTCATATGTCACCCATATAGGTTCATGCCTTGTAATCCTATGAGGAGGAGGAGCTAGAATGCTCGAGGTTGACGCAATTATATATATATATATATATGGGGAAAAATCCAATGCCATACTCAAAGGCATTAGCATGAGAATTTCCCCCTCATTAAGAGGCCATCACCTAGAGTCATATGCAATGAATGCATACCTAAAAAAGGGACTTAGAAAATGAAAAAAAAAAGACAATGTTAAATGAATAAAGAAAAAGGCAAGTAGGGGTTTGGAAAGACACATTGCATAGGAAAGGGAAAATCATTGCCTAAGCGCTCCCTCATACAAAGGAACTCATGAGTATGAATATCATACATAACCTTACATGACTATGCCAACACCCATCAAGTAAACCCAATAACATACAACATGTTATTGGGAAATACTCCTTTTGCTAGGTACTAACACACCTAATAAGGGTTAATGACGATCCTTCCATACCCAAACTTGGAAAATTGTATGAATTTATGAGCTAGTGTGAAGTTTGAAGACAATACTTAATGTGATCTACCCAATGGATTTTACATTTGGCATGACTCACTTTCTATGTTGCATTAACTTGTGTACATCTCCCGGATCAATGATCACATTTGTGCACTTTAAGCCCCTCCTTAGATGATGTACTTTTCATGGACATGATGTGGACTTGAGCCTTTAGTATTTTGAAGGATGTTAGAGTGGGAATCTACTTATGCATTTTATAGAAGTCATCCCACCTTTTTGAGAGGCCGTTCCACTTATTTGGAGGACGGTTGGCATGATGATGAAACTATACCTTCATTGAGACATCCTATCACCCTCTTGGAGATGATGTGGCACCTTTTGATGGAATTTTGCACCTATGTGAGGTGATATGATACTTTGGGGATGGAACATTGTACCATTTGGAGGGAACATTTCACTTTTGGAGCCCTTATTCATGATTGATGAGTGAGACGTCCACCCTAGGAGACCACACATGCCCCACATGTCATGTTGAACATTCATTTATGATGAACATTTTTTCTTATGAGCACATTCATTTCAATTTTGAGGCATCATTGGGGTTTTTAGTGACCTTTCCACTCTTGTATCATGGATATTTTATGTGTTGTGGCCTTATCTCTAGGGTTTGTAAAGATAAAGGTTTATTTTATTTTCTTAGTGATTTTGCTAGGAAAATATTGTTATTTTTATGAGAAGGGTGCTAGATATCTCATATAAATAAGAGAAACACTTCTCATTTGTAAATCATTGCTACTTGTGGAAAAACATTACTACTTGTCTACTTTTACTCATTTCTTCTTAGCTATGGATGGATAACTAGAGAGCCTACCTGAGGAGATGCTTTGTGGACGACTTTGAAACCTATATAGATTTTCATGTCTAGGGTTTATGGATGAAAATTATTTTTTGAGTAAGTGGTCTCTCTAAGTCTCGTTGGGTTTTGTTTATGAATGGTTGTTAAATGTAATTGTACTTGTGTAGTGGTGGTGGTGCATTCTCTTCATATTTTTCTTGGATGAATCCCTTATTCTAAACCCTTGGAAGATTACTAGTGGAGTATCTTCCCTTGAATTGTCTTGAAGCTTGTAAGGTACAAGATGGGTTTTCTAGGGTTTGTAGTCGACAACCCTAGATATCACCCTACATATACTTACATCCTCTCAAGGGAGTCCTTAGTTGACTCCATATGGCCAAAAGAAATAGTAGGCACTAGTCTTTTCCCTTTAGTCAATCATAAAACCTAAACTCTACTTTATTTTATGTTTTAGGGTTAAATTAGGGTTTTATAACAATTTGCATGCATTTTTCATCTATAAATAGGCTATGCATCTTAGTAATTGTGCATATATTTGATCTGTATTTTATGAGCAGAACAAAATGACTACAGATTATTAACAAGCGCTTAACAAAAAATAACAGAGATACAGTAAAACTGGTTTTCTATTCAATAAGGAAATAAGCTGAAACTGTAAAATGCAGCGGAAATAAGCTTGCTGGAATGGTGGTGGCTTATCTCTGAGAAGAGATGTGATGGTTGCGCTCATTCGCAAAAAGATGATTACAATGAGGCTCTGAATGCCTTTTTACAATAAACATGAATTCCCAAAACCCTAGACATCCAAAAACCTAACCCTAGGAGATGAAGCACCAAAAGTCATGTGGGCCCTGTTTGGGTAAGTTAGTACATCAACTTCCCGGGGTTGTAACTTTTGCATATGATCTCCGTTTTAGGAGTATGATAGCCCATTGGAAAGGTATTGTCGAGGAGATTAATTTGGGGGATAAATAATGAATTTTATTATCATTGAGAATCTCGATCCCAAAAACCCTTCATTTAGGCCCTCAAAATGGCCTCGGAAGTTAAAATTGCTAAAAATAGTAAATTGCCAAAATTGTCAGAAAATTGTCTTGAGCCAGTTGGAAAAGGTGGGTGGCCACCGATATACACCTTGATCAATACCCCCTCCTTAGAAAGAAATTTTCTCCATTGCATTGAGTTCCCCCATCAGATGAGGAATTTTCTGTTGAATTTGGCCCCGGGTGAGCCACTTGACTTGGTGCAGGAGCTGCCCTGTTTTGATGACTTGATAAAGCTGGATCCTTTGTTATCAAGTGCCCTTGATCTGTGTATCCAAAATATGATCACTAGATTCCTATTGTATGCATTCGGGGTTGAGCTCCGTCGGTGTCAGCTACTCTGCTACATATGAGGTGTCCAATAATGATGGGAAATAAGGGCGAAGGAGATCCACACTGAACACTGGGTGCAGGCCAAGGAAAGGAGGAATGTTGATCTTAAAAGAATTATTCCCCACAGCCTTGGTGATGGTGTACGACCCATAACTGAGTGGGTGGAGCTTCCTATGGGGTCCTGTAAGGCGTTCTTTCTACAAGTGCAACCAAACTTTGTTGCCTACCTGAAACTTATGTGGCACCCGATGTTGATCATGACATTGCTTGCACTTATCATTGGACTTCTGTAGGATATCTTGAACCTATTGGCGGATGTGTTGGATCCACTAAATGAAGTAGGTGGCTTTGTCAACTTCAGTTGGAGTAGGAGATGAGTCGGTCGAGGTGATCGCAAGGGGAAGTGCAACATCTATGGGACCCAATGGTTGGAATCCCAACCCCACCTAAAAGGGGATGTGGATGGTTGAGATATGCAGGGCTTAGTTGTAGCTATGTTGGATATAGGGAAGCCTCTCATCCCATGTGCGAGGGTGCTTTGAATTATACATGTGAAGGATATGCACAATCATTCAATTTACGACCTGGGTTTGGCCATCTATCTAGGGGTGGAAGGTCGTGGATTTGGTGAGCTTGGTGTCCAGCAGTGACCAGAGGCTCGACCAGAATGTGCTTAGAAATCGACTATCCTGATCTGAGACAATGGTTTGTGGGATTCCAAAATGTACCCAGACTTGTTCAAAGAAGAGCTTGACAGTGGCCTCTGTTGTGATGTTCTTCTTGTAGGCAACCATAATCACCATCTTAGAGAAACGATCAACAACCACAAAAACACAGTCATTTCCCTACTTGGTGGATGGGAGGCTCAACATGTAGTCCATTGAGATGGATTCCCATGGCCTGTCTGGAGTAGGAAGAGGGGTGTACATGCCTTGTTTCTTAGTGGTCGGTTTGGCAATAGCGCATGCAATGAAGGACCTGATATACTTGCTGACCTCATGTCGAAGTTTCGACCAGTAGAAATGTTTCTGTAGCATTGCCACTGTCTTTTCAACGTCGAAGTGTCCTTCCACCTGACTGTAGTGGGCTTCCCAGATCAGCTTCGCTTGCTCGCTTGATGGAACACATATATGGCTCAGATGACACAACAACCCATCCTGAAGATGGAAATTATCGGCAACTACGTTTGCACCCAACATTTGGTAGGTGGTGGCGAAGTTCGTGTCTATCTCATAGATTTGGGGCCATCCAGAGGTCTCATGGCCGTAGGAGTCTAGCACCGTGGTGAGTGCCGCGACTGGCATTCTGTTGAGGCAGTCAATGATGCAATTGGTGCTTCATGTTTTATACTTGATGTTGAGGTGGAATTGTTGCAAGTATGTGGAAATTTTTTTATGGCGATCATTCTGCAATTTTCCTTGTGTTTGCATGAACTAAAGTGGCTTATGATCAGTGTGGATGACTGTGTCCTTCCCAAGAATGTAATGTCTCCATTGGTGACAGGATTACACAATGGAGTACATTTATTTGTCATAAGTAGGTTACTTGCGAACAACATCTGGTAGTGTCTCACTATGATAGGCCACGGGGTGGCCGTGCTGAGTGAGAACGATGCCCACCGCACAGTCTAAAGCATCTGTCTCGATCTCAAAGGGTTGTTGCTGGTCTGGTAGTGAAAGTACTGGGGATGAGCACAAGCACTGCTTCAGATCGTCGAACGCTTGTTTTTGGGACCGACCCCACACAAATTTCACCTTACCACCACCCCTATTTATTTGGCTGAGGGCCCATGCAATATGGGAGAATCCCAACACGAACCTGCGGTACAAATTGGCAAGGCCCAAGAAGCTCCGAAGATCAGTGAGTGTGTTTAGGGATGGCCAGTCGTGGATGAGTTGGATCTTGGCTGGATCCACATTGTTACCCATAATTTTGGTTGTCATGATGATGTATTGATTATGGTGCACTCAAGCTCTTCATTAGAACTTTCTCCTGAGAAAAGTTACTTTCTTCTCTTACCAAAAATATCTTTTTTGAGGAAGGTTCGCAGGCTACCAATA
>SNQJ01S0055795.1:5303-49788 GCA_010110895.2 Picea sitchensis
TATTTCGTTCAGAAAACGTAAAACATCTCTCTTTATTTCGACCAAATTGAAACAACACATAAATCTCTCTTTAAATTATTTCCTACGGTTACTGTTCCTCAATGACTGTACCTGCAGCTACGCAACCTAATATTGAACCTGGGATATCTAATCAAACACATATTGCTTTAAATATTTTCGATACAATTCTCAAAACTGCTAGCACCCAGGAAGAACTCGAGCGTTCATGGGTAGCCATTGAGCGTGATATAACTGCTCAAGAGCAGTTGGAAGCTAGACGACGAGAACGTAGAAATCTGCCCTAGCTTCTCATACCGAAGGTGACTTTATCTTCGTATTCATCTTTTACATACTTTCGGATGCCTTGACACTGTACTTTAAAGCCTTAAGTACAGACTCAGGAACAACACCACCATTGACACATGTCACCCTTGAGGCATGCTAGCTTCCATGCTCACACCCTTGGCATATTGAAATCAACTCTTCATTTAAGTCTCTCTTAAGTGGGACCCTTGACAATCTACAGTCAAGATTAAATATCACTTGGATATCGGTCGACCACCCTCATTCCTACCCAAGTCTTCGTCTACGTCGACACTTCCTCGTAGTTGTTAGAGATTTTCTCTCCAACTCTTTATCGACTCAACCCTCTGATGAATGGTCCCAATTAGTCTATTTCTTAGATCAATGCATGTCAATGGTTCTGGGACTTCATTATTGTTAGTTTCTCTCATTCTCTTGACTCCACGACTAGATTTGCTCGACCATATCCCTATCAATGTAAGGAAAATATTTGTTCACCATGTCGAGATCTATGGCTACAACCTTTCCCTATTCAACACGAGGTTTTATCTTGGAAAATGGTCTAAAATTAGGACTTAGCCAATTTCAAGTGTTTTTTAAGGGTTTTACCATGTCTTCAAGAGATCTGGAGTTACTCTAAAATCACATAGGATTCCTAACTTCAACGAAGGTGATGTTCTTGCATATATTGCAATATTTACACTTAATACAAGTGGTCTTCCCCGGTTCTTAGGGTCCTTATCTCCACTTAGGCATTCCTGGGATTATTTCAGAGTGAATATTTTGTCCATGTCTTGCAAGATTTCCTCCAAGTTACAAGCTCCTCAGGATCAGAGACTGTCCCAAATTGACTTAACTTCATGGGTTAACAATTTTAAATGGTGAATACAAACAAACACATTCCATTTTACTCAGGAATTCAATTCACTATGTATGTGCATTCATATTTTCCATCAAACCAGAAACCACAAATTTACATCATTGTATTACATCAAACAAGTCAGATTGAGTACTTATATGTTCAAAAAATATCACCAGCCAATTGATTGAGAGAGAACATGTTTCCTCCCAAATTTAGACTATACTACAGAGTTATTTCCTACGGTATTCCACCCCCATTCCAATCCATGATATCACAAGGGAACGAATCATCTAGTATTCAATCCCAGATGATCTAGAAAGGTTTCTCTCTTTCCTCCACTGATAATAGAAGTAGAAGAAGTTCCCCCCTTCCTATCGATCTCAAGGCTTCCACGGGTTCATCAGGTGGTTTATCAACTAGATTTCCTCTACACAAGGTAGCTTGTTCTCTTCTATACAATCCCTCATCTACCTTCCCTTACCAGTGTCAGTTTCTATCCACTAAGTATCAAGTTATGACCCTTTATCGCTCTAGTATAAATCTTTTTTTTCTCTGTTTCAGGGTGATCATAATTAAATTGGGCAAGATTCCTATTTTTTTCAAGGAAATCTCTTCCCTTTCCTCTTCTCTTAGATTTGGATCCATGAATGTCTTTGTTTATTGCACCCTCATCCTGTGAGCTCATCACTCACTTACTCGTCCCTATAGTATTCTCCTCTATGTAATGTGTGCTCTCCTTCCATTTTTCACTCATCTGCCCTATGTTTATCCTTGTGTTGGTGTGTGGTTATAATCCCATAGATTCAATTTATCTTAACCAACAAAACCCTTTAGACACCGACGCTTTGGACATCACCTGCATTCAAGTAAAGTCTCACTCAAGGAATCTATTTGGGATGCAAGAACTGAGTTTCTGCAGTAGTGAGGGAATGGGAGGTGATCCCATTATTCATTCTTAATTATTTGTTCTATGTACATTATCCTATATTTGTTCTTCCTTGGTTACTTAGTGAATTCAGTTATATAGTACCATTATACTACAGATTGCAACATAAACCATTTACTGTAACATTCATAACTACTACATAGTGATCATATAGTAGACAAATTTAATCTAACCTGCATAAGAGAATATTCATGATCAATCAAATAAAATAGACACAGACACAATAATTAACATGTTTCACCCAACTTTGGGCTACATCCACAATGGCTGGTGATCCAGGAGGATCAAAAAGGCCAAAAATTCAAAGTCCTTGAATCTTAGAAAAAACAACACCAAGTCGAAGATCTCGTCGAGAGATTTACAATGGTGAAAATGACACCTCAAACAAAGTTTAGATAAAAAATATATCTCAAGCCAAAGTTGCGGTCAACCCTAGTCAAAGTCAACATGATAACATCAACATGCGTATAAATGACATCAGCAGCCAACCATGCATGGGTGACATCAACATGAGATTAGTATGCCCACATCGAAGCATGAGAGGATACCACATGGCATGTTTATTTGGCATTTTTGGGTGGCCAAATGGGCCAATTGGAAGGTTACACGTGTCACCCCTAGGAGGTTCCATGTGGCACCACCCCAGGGGATGCCATGTGGCTTATTGACAACGCGACGAGTGGAAGAATGACTAGATGGAAGGAGAGAATGGGAGGGTTCCATGTGGCCCAATCGTAGGGAACTACGTGGAACCCCTTTGATTCCCAATGAGGGCCCAAAACATAACAATTCAAAAAAAGATTAGATCAGGCCAGACGGTGGCCCACATTTCGGCGACCACAAAATTTGGTACCTGGATTTTTGTGCAAGGGTCATGTAAAAAGAGTGGCATGAGGAATAAACATGGTTGGAAGGTTCTATACAATATGTTGTCAGTACTATATTAATAYAGTTGTTAAAACTATATTATAACCAAACTTTAAAATGGGGTTTTCGATGGGTTTGAGCCCCAGGACTTCCCCAACCATATGCCTTATTTACACGTCTGCTAACTGAYCGGGCTACTACCCTTGTTGTAAACTCCTCTCCTGAATTTTTATTTAAGCTGGGTTTATTCATCAACCAAAGGTGTCCATGCCCAATCCGTACGAAGGCACACATTTTTATACAGGTACATGCATTTATTGCAAACTGTGCGACATGCATTACGAGGTGAAGATCCCAATGGGGCTTGGGATGAGCAGTGAAAGAATTTGATGTATGAACAATCATTTTTGCATGATTTCTCGCCACGAGTCCACTAGTTCTATCATATTTTGCATCGGGGCAACGAATCTTCAGGCCTTTTCCATTTTTCAGGTATATCCCTATATTTCTGCCAATTTTTGCTGAGATAATATAAAGGCCTCTCCACTTCTAAGTGGGCCCAGAGACATAGTCCATTTTTTTGATGAACTCTATTATCAAGCTTTGTGTTAGTTCCATATTTCTCATCATTTCTTCATAGTTGTTCCTTATTTATTTATGTTTTCACACAATCTTTATTTATGCTCTTTAATACAGTTCATGTAATGGTCATCGAATAAAATATTATGGATCAGTTGGATTCTCTATTATTCTTTCTGTAATTGTCTCAGGCTTGCGTGTTGCACTTACAATAGCTAAATCATTTTATCTCTCTCTCCATCTTTCCTAGACACTCTGCAGTGCAAGCCTCTCTCTGCAACTTCTCCCTAACCAATCAGACATAGACTCTTCATTCTTATTCTATTCTCTCACTCTCCTCACAGAAATTTAAAAAATAGTCAACAACATAACCCCTATCTTCCCAACCAATTACATAAGTATACATGAATTCTAGGGCTCGAAAACCTACTTTGCTTATCCCAAAACCCTATTAAAACTCATTCTGACTCATGAAAACTCATGTTGACTTGCTATTTAGGCTTGCTTTTCCTACTTTTACATTTGCATGCTTCTTTTTTACTCCCTACTATTGTTCTTCCTACTTTTGTGTGTCTTTCTGCTTTTGGCATGCCAAATTGCTATCCTTCATTTTTTCCTGCTTTATCTGCTTGCTTTATTCTCTTCTTTATTCTCTACTAAGTATGTTCTTATTACACACTGCACTTCTGAATATGCCTCTACTGCACACTCTCGAGCCTAAATGTGACTTTAGTATGCACTTCTCTCTTTCCTTGTCTTCTTTCTTTCGTTGCTATGCATATCCTCCATACTTAGTATTTTCATGAAATTTGTATCCAAAATGCCTATGCAACAGGCCCGCAACACTCACATTTGGCTCATCCCGAGCCACTCAAGCCTGTGTATGCTTTCCTCATAGATCTTTGTGCATTCCTCCCAGTTGTGGTTCAACTCTGGTTCGCTCTATATGCTCATAGTTATTAGCAAATGAAAGTCAGTTATTAGCAAATGAAAGTAACCTTTTCCATCGGGTCCTTATGCACTTTTATCACCCTTTTCCATCGAATCCGGTAATAATATGCCATCAATACTTTCCTTACTATGGTATTAATGCAAAATCCTCCACTAGTTCTTTCCTTTGATCTACTAGTCTATCTCGATCACCGACGATGCCTTCTATTTATGACTATGTATCTCTAGTATGTTTCATCATTTATGATTTTCTAACTATCATTTTCGTGATTTAATTCCCTTAATGGTCATGTCCCATACTTGACTTTTGCGTGCACCTAACTGACTCTGCGTTGTTTTTTTTATCTATGTGATGCTCCCTTTCTCTCTTTGCCTTTGTGTTTCTCGATTTTCCCCTTTTTATTTGTTTTATTCCTTTTTCTACTTTTTTGTTTTTTTTTATATATTTTACCTTCCTACTGTAATACAACTACTATTATACATGTGTTCTTGAATAGCTTAGATTAATGCACAAACGTTCAATTGTCTCTATATATTTTCAACCAACTTCTATTCACCATGCCTCCCAGGGATTCTCCACTCAATTTTTCCAACTATGGAACACCTTCCTCCATCACATGCTAAAGCGCGTATGCTACTAACCATTGCATTCAAAACTTTCATGGATGCTACATGGACTTACTGTCATAGAGTAATACTAAGTCCCCCACTTGAAACTTTATTTGTTTAATATGTCTATCATGCCATGCCTTTTCCCTTGCCTTATTAACTTGTCAGTGGAATCTTGCAAAAAATCGATCTTCCTCAAGTTGTATTAACTAAGATAATCTCTCCTCTACTACACCAGAGTCTGAAAGATCAGTAATAGTTTCAATGCATAGTCTAGGTAGGATAAACTCCATCATCATCACTAATTCTTGGCCATAGACCAATCTAAAAGGTGTATTCCCAGTCAAATTCTTGCTTGTAATCCTGTATGCCCATAATACTATATGAAATCTTAAGTCCCAATCATATCTCCCAACATTGCATATCTTTGTCAAATAATTCTTCAGAATTTTGTTAAAATCTTATGTTGTCCCATTAGCCTAAGGGTGATACAGTGTACTCTTCTGGTGATGAATTTGAAATTCCTCAGTCAATGTTGCAATTTTCTTATTCAATAAGTGTGTTCATTGATCACTAAGTAATATGTGCGGACATCCAAATCATGTGACTACATTCTCAAATAGAAACTGTGTAATAGTCTTCATAGTGCAGTCTATGACTGGTGTTTCTTCTCCCCGTCTGGTCAAATACTTTATCTTAGTGATTATGTATCTCTCTCCTGATCTTATTTTTGATGGGTTGATTGGCCCCACAATGTCTATTTCCAATTAATCAAACCATTGCAAAGTAACATGTGGGTACAAAGGAATTTCATCGCTCATGGATGTCTTTCCCRCCCTTTGGCATACATCRCATGCTTGGCAGTATTCTTTAGCATCCTTATGAAGTGTGTACCACTAGAGCTCCRCACAAAATATCTTATGTGTAGTCGCTTTACCTAAATAGTGTCCACTTGCAATCCCTTCGTGTACTTRAGTGAGTATCATAGGCCTTTCATGCTCCATCACACATCGTATCAATATTCCATCTGCACCTAACTTGTATAAGTTCCATGCAATGAGATGATAGTCTACTGATTTAACTACTAGTTGTTTCTTCTGTGCAACTGTCATTTTTGACGGGTCCATCTCTATACTTATAAACTATATGATGTCTTTGAATTAGTCATTCTCCATCTTAACTCCAAATAATTGTGCATCCAGCAAGTTGTCATCTAGATTCCCTTCATCGTCTCTTAATAGTATGCATGATAAGTGATCAGGTCCTGCATTCAACTTCCCTCGTTTCACAAAAAACTCAAAGTTGTACTCCTAAAACATCAGTAACCACCTGCATATTATACCTTGAAACATTGTCTTGTTCACTACACATTTTAGTGTAGAATGGTCTATATACATCGTAAAATGAGAACCCAATAAATAATGTCTAAAATTTTGTAATGCATATATTATTTTCAATCCTTCTCGTTCTGTGGTAGTCTAATTATTCTCTTATATAGAAAAATTCCTACTTGCAAAAGCAATTGGGAGATCTATGTCTCCTTCCCCTGGTTGAGATAGTACTATGCCCAAAGCTACGGAAGATGCATCTACATGCACAAAGAATTCCTTGTTCCACTCTAGAAAGATCAAAATTGACGTGGTCACTAATTTCTATTTTTAGGTGTGCAAACCCTTATGATAGTCCTCATTCCATTGGAACTTTGCTTCCTTCTTCAACAACTTCTCCATAGGTGTTGTAATCCACTCATAACCTTTGATAAACTTCTTGTAATATCATGTGTGATCGAGATTTCCCTCAGTTTTCTAATTGATGTAGGTGGTTGTAAATATAGAATTACTGCAATCTTGGTAGTATTTACTAATAAGCCCTTCTTGCATACCACATGGCCCAAAAACATTCCAAAAGGTGCGCAAAAAATACACTTCTTCAAATTCAGTGAAATGTGACATTGTCTACACCGGCTATCCAACATTAATCTGAGTAAATATATGTGATCCTTCAGTAGAATAAACACAATCCAATCATCTAAGCAGGGATGATTTTAGGGGCTAAATTTCGCTCATGGGCTAATTTTCCATGGTTTTTCCAAAAATGAGATTCGCTATTTTAAAAATGATTCGCCCAAATTCTATAGGATAAAATGATTTTACCTTAAAAATCACCAAAATTTTATAAAAACTATATAAAATACTTAGAAATTTGAATATTTTTACAAAAATATCACCAAACATTTATAGTTGACATATGAAGGATTAGTAAGATTCGCCAAGGTTTCTACATTTTAAAATAAATTTCCATCCTTAAAATCATCCCTGCATCTAAGTACACTTCAAGGAACTTATGAATAAATTCCTTAAAATATGCAACCACGACTCTTGAAAAAAATGCAGGTGTATTTTTCAGTCCAAATGGAATCACTCTGTACTAATAACTTCTCCACTTTGTCGCAAAAGTTGTCTTATACCTGTCTTTCTATGCAATTTTGATCTGATGGTACCCTAAGAATCCATCTGTGAAAGAACGTGCTTCCTTCCCTACTATGTTATCCAGTACCTCATCTGTGAATGGTGTTGGGAATGGATCATGCATACATGCATCATTCAACTTCCTCGAATCTACACAAATACTGATTCCTCCTGTTTTCTTATCTTGCACTACCATTGGGATTATCCACTCTGATTCCACCATTGGTTCAATGATCCATGTGTCCAAAATCTTGTCTATTTCTACTTTCACCTTTTCTTTGTACTTTGGATTTAACTTGTAAGGTCTTTGTCGCACTGGTTTAACACCTGGTTTCAAAGGGATCTTCATCTCGCCTAATTCTCCAGCCATCCCCTTCATTTTCAAGAATGTAGTTGGGAATAGATTCTGATACTTGTGCAATAAATTTGAAATCTTCTCCACGGTTTCATCACTCCAATAATCTATTATATACACAAACTTTGGATTCTCTGTCATCCCAAATGTTTACCTTTCACATCTGTGTTGGTTGTGTATATGCATCATATTGAAGCTCTGGACCTTCTACCGTGTGTTCCCCCTCAGTTTCAGGTACTTGTACATTACTGGGATATTCCTCATCATGTTCTTCTTTAGCGATATTCTAACACTTCAGTAATTCATGGACAGGCATAGACGCTCTGTGCGTACTACACACTGGTACCACCTCCATTAGCCCTTCTTCTGAGAAGATCTTGGTTTAAATAACTTGTAACTCTATATATATTAGTGGATATTCATGTTCAAAAGTAAAATTTACCTTGAACCTTTGAACCAACTCATCCCATCTCATTGTTTCTCTGCACATTTTATTCTCTATATACCAGTTCTTTAGAATTGTATCTTGTGTATGTATAAATTTGTGTGTCCATTACTTCTTCAGTACTAAACTCCATATGGTTCATCACTACTCAAAATGAACTGTTGGATCACTTTCCCCTGTATAATTCTACGCAATATTCTCCACATTGGTACCAAGTCTCACTTGCATTAGTCTTCTACACTGCGACCATTCTTCCGTCCCCTCTTTGTGTGCATCCCACCATCTAGTTGGAGTATATTTTAGGACAACGTCTAGTGCTATCATCCTTTGTTTATCAGGTACATGTAACTCAAATGAATTTACAAATGAATGGATATCATTCAATCCATGATATCCAGGTGGATCACATAGCTCCATTACAATCCAACATAATGATCGAGTTATGCATGCACATCTCCTAGTTTATACTTCATCCATCCTTTGCTGCCAATGTTCTAGACCTTCCTTTGAATCCGATGCACATGAACTAATACTTCTCCAACTTATCATACCATATGCAATGGGGTTGACATAATCATCCATCCATGCAACCATATTATACAAGTTGTCAATTTTGTTCCCTCTTGTTAGTTGTATGTACCTCTTTCCTTCTATTGGGTCCAATGGTGCAGTAGCCTTCAAGTCTCCTACCTCAAATATAATTTACCTCCTCTTTAGGTTAATGATCATATGATTTTAAAATACCCATTCAATTCCCATCAGTGATAGATATGGTTGACTATCATCCACGATCTCAATGACTTCAAAATATTCTATACTTTGCACTCCATCTATATTCACAAGTACACTCATCAATCGGCCAATCATGACTATCTTGTGCTAGTTTTCTAACCTTAAATGATAAGGAGACCAAATCAACTTGGGATGCCCCATCATCTCCCAGGTATTCTTTGGTAACACATTCACATCAGAACCCAAGTCTAATATAACATTATCACCATCATATTCCTCAATCTGCACAATTAATTTGAATTCTCTATTGGTCCTATTTCTGCGCAGTACCTAATTTAATACCCTATGTGCGATAGGAATTTCATTATTATGTGCAATGATCAATCATTTCATATAATTCATTTAGTGTAGTTTCATATTTCATTAAATCTATGCAACTTCTCAAGAACTCTGTTAGAGTGATTACCTTCCCAATCATCTTCTCTGGCATAGTATGATCTCAAATTGGAGGCACAAATGATGTTGATGCTACCCAATCCAGTATAAGTATCTCTCTTCTTTCCCTCTGATACTTCTTCTTTTCTTTCTGAGGGTCAAATTTTGGCATAGTTCCTAATAATTTCCTTACCCATTCCTTAGCCTACCTCCCTCCATTCATTGGATCAGCCCCTGTTCCCATTCCTCCTTGCGTAACAACTACTATTTTAGGTCTTTCATTGCATTTTTTGGATGATATTTTCCACACATTCTGATTTGGGTTTTGGTTATGATTCCCCCTTACCTACCATTTTGCAAGTAGTTGAGGATATTATTATGTCGTGTGGTCCAATTCTCTACAGTATGTGTAGGTTGTACACGAATTCAGGAAGTCATGAGCTAAGTATCTTGGTTGGTTACAATTGTAACATATTATTGATCCTCTACTTCCTCTGCCAAAATTGTAATGGAAACTTTGTCGGATGATGTCCCCATTTCTTACATATCTCACAATATCTCCCTCTTGGTAATGGATTAGTTTCTTTAGTCACCAAATACTGTGCAAATCCTAGGCATTCATTCTTATGGTGGCCTTCATTCCTACACTTGGTACACCAAACGTGTTCCTATTTTTCCTTCCCTTTTGTAATCTCTTCCAATTGAATTGTCAAGGAAGATAACTATGTTTGTACTTGTTCCATCCCTCCATTGTCTCCTACAGGGGACGCTTCCACTTTCGATGCAATATCCAAAGCTTCAGGATGCGACGTAACCTTTTTTGTATTGGTGGACTGTGGATGTGTGGCAACAAGCCTGCAATAAACCATTCTTTGTGTTGTTGATTAAGAATTTGGAATGTTAACTTGCCCATCACATCCTTGAATCTCTGATCAAAATCCCATACTCAATCAGTCTATACCTTTTTTATTTCCTTCATCTTTGTAATGTACTATGACTTGGATTTTGGTTTCTTGAACTCTTTCAACAGTGCCTGTCTAATTTTTGCTAGAGTCCTCGCTTGTCATATAGGTGTGGTACTCTTCAGTTTCATGTACCAGAATAATGTACAACCTCTAAATGTTGTTTCCAACTGTGAAATATCTGAATCCTAGTCTTGGAAATTCTTTACAACCCAAATTGTCTCATAGACAAATAGATGTTTCTTTGGGTCCTATGACCCAACTACCTGGATCTCAGGCAGTCTCAACGTGATGTCTAATCATGCCATGTTATTTTGTGTAGTACCTCCCCTCAATGATGCTAGATAACTCTGACTCATCATACTTCCTCCACTGCTCTGACTACTACTATTATGATTTCCTCTTCTAAATACACGTGATTTTGAAAAATCTCCAATTGTTACCTTAGAGCTTGGTGAGGTATATGGGGTCATGGATTCAACATAGGATCCATCCTAAGTAGGACTTAACGAACCTTCTATTTTGGTGCTGGACTAGAACTCCTCTTCCTCTCCTTTTATTTATGGTATCTCTATGATATGGACTATTGTGCAAGGTCCTCTCCACTTAGGCTCATAGTGCAACTTTCCTTTCCCATCCCTAGTCTTATCCCTTTTGTACCTCCTTCAACTACAGAGTAATCCAAACTTGTATTCTTATTCTAATACAACCTCTTTGATTCTATACATCCTTAGTCCCTGTTGGGTAGGAATTTTTGGATATATAACACCAAAAAGAGACAAGGTATAGGGAGAAGGCTCAGGATCAAGAATATCAAGAAATAAGAGAGAGGAAAGAGAAGAATATCGAGGACATGAAAGAATAGCTAGTGAAAAATATGATAAAACCAGTCGAGCATGATTCATATCCATCTCATAATGAGTTGTCTTCAGCTGAACATGAGTGGGAGCCAACTCATTATGAGCTGGAAAAAGAACCCGAGAAAAAGATATAAAATATGTAAAACCACAAAGCGAAGAAAGAGGTTGATCCATGAATCAAGAAGAGATCATCGTTTTTTTGTAGTTTTGAGTTGTTGTTTTTGGTTGTGGAGATTCACGAGGTATAGAGAGACATAGATATTCCAAGAGTAGAGAAATGTAAATAAACCACAAATGGGAAGAATATTGTATGTAGAACATCCATTGTAGCGTGAAGCGCAATCGAGATACTTTAATACAATAAAGAAGCAAATATTGTGTGGACATAGCCCGGACGAGGGTGAACCAAAGTAACTCTGTGTATAGTGGTACTATTGGATGATTATGTGTGTCTATACTATGTTAATTCTTGTCTTTAATGTGAATGAATGCTTATCTCTGCTGATATTGTTGATAATATAATGCGTAGTAGACATAATTGTATGCTTAACCACCAATAGTCTGAACATGACCTTATATGCCTATATCATGAAGTAATGAGTTCATATTATCTAACATATAGTGTGTGAAAGGGTCATGTAGGTATGCCAAAATGTGTTTCACTTCTTTCCCTCACTGCTGCAAAATCTTGGTTCCTACAGTCCCCATTAAGATACCTCCAGTGAAGCTTCATCTGCTTGCAGGCGATGCTGAAAGGTTGATTTCTGTAAGGTTTTGTTGGACTAAGTAACTTGAACCCAAGGTCTTGAACCTACCTGCATGTGTGCCAACAAATGGTTCTATTTTTGGGACCTGGAATCTGGAAGTGAGGGAATGTTTTGGAGACCAATGAGGAAGGACATAATCGAGTGGTTGGAACAAAAGGAATAAGAATTTGATAAGAAGGAGAATAAAAATCCTTTGCTAAAGAATAAGCAATGGATGCAAAGGTATATGTACATAAACTTGCATGAGATCCTTTTCGGTGAATTTTCTAATCTTTTATTAGAATGGCTGGAAAAATTTGTGTAAAAGACTGGTAGGCATATACCAGCCGTGTCAAAGAATTAGACTCCTTAATGAGTGGAACGAGTGAAACCAGTGGAAAATAGAACTTCACGTGTAGTTGATTTTTGGTTGGATAGTATATTAGGAGGTTACATAAAAAAAAATTCCATAGACTGTACCCAGGATTACAACGTCATAGAAAGAGACTTCTTTAAAGGTCAACAAGGAAGATTCATAAAGTCCTTAGCTACCTGCATAAAAATTCTACTATGGGATAAAGAAGTGATGACGATGGAGTTTGATAGATAAAGAACTTTTCACACATGGAGGCATTGAGGTTTACTGACCAAGATTTGATCTTATGGTAATAAAAATGTACAAAGGAAAGGAAGACTGATGATGCAAGAGAAAGAGGAAGGGATATTAGAAGGAGAAGACGAATTTGGAGTCCTGCATAGTGGGAGAAGGGACAAGAAGTTGAGAACTACGACTAGAGAGAGATAAATGTAGTGAGTACCTAGAACATTGTGAAGACATATATATCATATAAGTAAAATAGAGAGAGGAAGAAGAAGAAGATATCCCATTCAGTCCAGTTATAGAAGAACCAGTAAGTCCTCTTCGAGCCGAATACTAGGTCAAAACCACAACCTCGTGGGCGTCACTTGAATCTAAGACAAGATTTGAATACCTTTCCAAAGCACTTGTAATTAGTAGAGGAAGTCGGAGCAGTAGTAACCAGAGCAATATTAGCATTAAAGTTAATCATGATCCACCGGAATCACTAAGAAGGGGTCCTACACACAATAATATGGTAGGAGTAGATAATACACTAAGATTACTAGAGTTCAAAGGAACTGGATCAGAAGACCTAGAACAACATCTGTTTGTATGTGAAACCATCTAGACTGCAAAAAATTTCCATGATGATGGTGCAAAGATCACATAGTTGGAAACAAAATTTAGAGGATGCATGCTAGTTTGGTACATGAAGCTCCAAAGTACCACAATACTAGGCTAGACAAGGACATTGGCAGAGATTACACAAGCATAATTAAAAGAATTCAAGAAACCAAATTCTGAGTCAAAGTACATTATTGAGCTCAAATAGATCAAGCAAGTACATACTGATTCAGTATGGGAGTTCGATCGGAGGTTAAAAGATGTTATGGGGAGGTTAAGACTTCAAATACGTGATCAACAACATAGAGAGTGGTTCATTGCAATATTGTTACCTCACATCCATAGTCGTTTAATACAACACAAGGCTATGTCACAGTCTGAGGCATTGGAAATTGCTATGAAATTGGAAGCCTCTCTGGTCAGAGACAACGACAGAATGGTTCAAATACAAAACCAAATAGTTTCATTAACAATTCAATTGGCAGAAATAAAAAAGGAGAGAGAGAAACGAGAACAAGTATGGTGCACCAAATGCAAGACTGAAGGTCACCACAAATATGAATGTCTAGCCTTTGCACAATACTTAGTATTTGGAGTGCCAAACCCGCTACCAGGAGGAGTATACTGCAAGATATGTAATAAATGGGGACATAACCCCCATGAGTGTTAGTTACTACAAAAATATCATAGTAGCCCAAGAATCCTATTTGGTAGCTTTTGCAAATCAGTGGGACATGAATACAAAGATTGTCTTACATTTTATTTGATGAAGGAGCACATGATATAAATGTGCAGGATTCATGAGGAGAATGTTGCGACAAAAGGGGGAGGGAAGTATAACATTCAATGAGGATTTAACCAGGGAAACTAAGGAGGATTTGGTAGGGGTCAAGGTAGAACAAACTTCGAGAGAGGAGGAAGAGGCCCCATAATATGCTATAAATGTAATCAACTAAGACACTTAGTGCAGGATTGACAAAATACTTTCACAACATGCACTTATTGTCAGGCTTTAGAACATGTGACAAAGGACTGTCCACAATTGTTGGAAACATGGCAAGACAAAAGGAACCAAAACTAGAACCTGAACATTCAAAATATATCCGCCAAAATATGGGACAAAGGGCCAAAAATAGTGGCCATTACATGTGGAGGAACCAAAATAGGAATGGATGCAACCAACAGAAGGAAACCGACTGAGCAATGGGTAAAGAAATTGGAGGCACCTATATGAGCATTTGACCCACGGGAAGAGAAGGAGACCTATCAACAATAAAGTAAATACCTCTTCTGATAGGACTGGGCAACATTCACATTATCTATGTCACCTATGGAGGATATGCATCCCACTAATGACCAGATCATGACCAAAGGGTCGATGGAGAAGATAAGTACATTAGGAAAATTTTTGAAGAGTTTCCTAGAGCTCGTCGAGGATGAAAAGGCATTGAATAAATTACGCTATATGATCAATCACTACGATCAAGGGAAGGAAATCCCTACTAAAATAAAAGTAGTGAACCAACTAATACGCAAGAATAGAACCAATGGAGAGTTCAGGTTCAGTGCACATATTGGAGAATACGATGTTGACAATGTGATCCTAGACTTGGGCTCTAATGTGAACGTATTACCTAAAAAGACATGTGAAATGATGGGGAAAACCAAGGTAGTTTGGTCACCCATTCAATTGATATTAGAAAACAAGTGCAAAATAGTACCTATTTCATATTAATAGGAATACCTGTGAATATAGATGATGTGCACAGTGTCAGAGACTTTGAAGTTATCGAAATAGTGGATGACAACCAACCATATATAGCATTAATTGGACTGGAATGGGCCTTCAATAACCAATCCATTATCAATTTGAAAAGGAGAGATATGATATTTGATGTAGGAGAACTAAAATTCACTGCACTCTTAGACCCAAAATAAGGAAGGAGGTACATAGAACTAGTGAAGGGYGWCGGAATTGATAGCATGTACAACATGACTGTGAGGATGGACGATTATGTTAACCCCACTACAGACGACACACTAAGTTGGAGAAGCATTAGTTCATGCACATTAGACTCATAAGTAGGTCTAKAAAATTGGMAGTAGAGGATGCATGAAGTCTCAACACRACGATGCGCATGCATGACCAAATCAGTACGCTAGATTGGAATAGAAATAAGAAACCCACTTAAGTATGATGGATTGACAAACATAAAAAAATACATACATACATTCCAGGAACATGTGTCAGAGMAATAGAGGCTACTATCACTGGACATTATATTGAAAGCTATGCCAAAAATATGGTGGGTGACACACAAAGAAAACATGCAATACTGGCRACAGTGTAGGAGATTAATCCAGATAAGATTTAATACTGATGAGGGAGAYATGATGCAGAAGTATACCGAGGAAGTAAACCCAATAGCCCATGTTGTGTAGTGTGAACAAGTGTGTGAATAAATCCCAAGGAAAGAATGGACACACAAGTTCATACATACCCTAGATACCATCCCGAAGAATTGGTACTTAGACCTGGAGATGCATAGAGATACAACAAAATGGGAGTACATAAATCAACAATTCTAGGTAACACTTACCTTTCATAATAAGTTGTCTCTAATAAGTGCAGCCCTATAAGAGATTAAACATAAAATATTCACCAAAGAAGAAGAAATGAAATTAATAACTGTATGTAGTGCACATGATGCCTCCATGACGGTTCAAAATTTATTGGAATGTGAAAATATGATGCAGGAGGATAAGGATGATGAATATCCTCGCAACATCCAATTAACAAAAACAAAGGGAGAATAAACAGTAGAGGGGGCAGAGATAGAATCTACAACATACGTGCAACTAGTCAAGACACATAAAGTTAATATTGGAACAGTGGAAAATCCTAAGTTTGGATAGATAGGATATTACTGGGATGAGGAAACCTTAGAAACAATAGCCAATCTACTATGAAAATATCAAAACTTATTTCCCACTACATTCCTAGAGATGAAAGGGATAGCGGGAGAGATAGGGGAATTGAGGATACCATTGAAACCTAGCACTAAACTACTATAGTAGAGACCGTACATACTGAATCTAATGTATAAATAAAAACTAAAGGGAGAAATAGATCGCATGCTAAAAGCAGGAGTTATCAAACCAATTGAGGAATAATAATGGATAAGTCCAGTAGTAGTCAAGGACAAGAAAACAGGGGGTATAAGAATCTGTGTCGACTTGAGGAAACTAAATGATTCCCCTTGCACAATCCATTCTCAACACCATTTATAGATGAAGTATTTGAAAACGTAGGAGGAAAAGAGGCCTACTCGTTCAAAGATATTTTCTCAAGATACCATATAATAAGAATTGCGCAGGAGGATAGACATAATACTACATTCAAAATGGAATGGGGAAGTTTTCAATACACCGTGATTCCATTTGGGTTAAATAACGCCCATATGGTATTCTCAAGAGTAGTGGTTGCATTATTAAAGAATCTATCCATAAGTTTCTCGAAGTATACTTRGACGATTGGAAATTATTTATTCTGCTAAGAGATCACATTGAATTACTCAGATTGGTGTTGGATAAGTGTAGGCAACATCATATATTCTTGAATCTAAATAAGTGTATTTTTTGTGCATCGTTCAAAATATTATTGGGACACGTGGTATGCAAACAAGGCTTAATAGTTGATCCCACAGAGATTGCAGTTATTATGGATTTACAACCACCGACATCAGTTAAAAATATGCGCCCAATGTTGGGCCACACCGGTTACTACAGGAAATTCATCAAAGGATACACACAGATTATGGCACCAATGGAAAAACTTAAAAAAAAAGAGGCAAAGTTCCAGTGGAATGAAGACTATCATAAAGTATTGGATACACTAAAAAAAAAGTTAGTAACTACGTTGATCTTAATTTTCCCAGACTGGAACAAGGAATTTCATGTACATGTGGACGCATCATCAATCGCACTAGGTGTGATCTTGTCATGGCCAGGTGACAGAGAGATAGATCACCCAATTGATTTTGCAAGTAGGAAACTATCAACAATAGAGGAAATTTATACAAAAACAGAACATGAGGGATTGGCTATGGTCTACACATTGCAGAAGTTCAGACACTACTTGCTAGGCTCACACTTCAAGATGTACACTCACCATTATGTGTTGAAATATCTGGTCAACAAGCTAGTGTTGGGGGAAGGATTTACAGATGGCTTCTATTATTCCAAGAATATGAATTTGAAGTAGTTGTAAAACTAGGTAAACTAAATACAGGATCATATCACTTGTCGTGCATACTGTTGGGAGAAGAGGTAGTAAACATGGATGATAGTTTTCCAAATGCATAATTATTTTTTGTTAAGATGGTAGATGATTATTTTACAGACAGTGTATAGTTCTTAAGTATAGGAATGTCCCCCTCATACATAATGGTCTCATAGAAAAATAAATCGGTAGTAAAGGTCGTGGAATACCAACTAATTGTGGGAAGCTTATATAAACTGGGCACAAATGGAATACTACGACACTATGTAGTCGACCACGAAATACCAACTATATTGGCAGAAGAACGCAATAGAATAATGCACAGGATTATGGTGGCCTACACTACACAGAATATATTATGCACAGGATTATGGTGGCCTACACTACACATGGACGCAAAGGAATAATGTCAGACCTATGATGTTTTCCAAAGGGTCAGAAAACCCTCCAGAAGGGATGAGATGCCATTGCAACCCCAAGTGACATTAAAGGATTTTGATAAGGGGGGCATATACTTCATTGGACCAATCAACCCACCACCAAGATGATCAGGGGCTAGGTACATCATTACAACAAACAAATATCTAACTTGATGTGCAGAAGTCATGCCAGTTACAGATTGCAACACAGAAACTGTTGTGCTCTTTTTGTTTGAAAACATAGTAACTCGATTTGGGTGACCATAACATTGACGAGTGATAAAGGGACATAGTTCATCAATAATACCATAGCATATTTGACCGAAGAAGTCCAAATTCACCATCATAAGAGTACACCATACCACCCACAGGCCAATGGCACAGTGTAAGCACTCAACAAAGTCCTAGAGAATGCACTAACAAAAATCTGCAACATGGGCATAGATGACTGGGAGTTAAGAATCCTTATTGTATTATGGGAATATAGGACGAAAAATAAGAATTTGACAATATGAACACACTTCAGGTTGGTATACGTACATGAGGAATTCATGCTGATGGAATTCATTTTATCGAGCCTAGGCATCACAAATATCATAGACCTTTCAGATTCAGGTGCAATAGATGAATGCCTATAAACAATGGTACAGCTTGAGGAGGATTACTTTATCATAGGGTTTCACCAACATGTTCAAAAGGCAAGGGAAAACTACTAGCATGAGAGACACATTAAGTTGAAACAATTCCAAGTAGGTGACTTGGTACTCCTATATGATAACAAGTTTATGAAGCACCCAGGAAAGTTTTGTATACACTTGTTAGGATCATATGTGATCTAGGAGGTGACAGAGGTAGGTGTTGCATGGTTGGGAACCCTTAATGGAGAATCACTAAAAGGAAGGGTGAACGACAGTCAGGTAAGACTATATCAAGAGGGTCGACAACCTGCACAATAGAAAGAATTAGGAAAAAAAACATGTGCACAAATAATGATAAAGGAAAACGCACAGATAGGGGAAGTTGCGCCACCCAACGAGACCCGACAAAAAAGAAACAACGTATGCAGTAGTTATTGCATCGCCCCACCCGATGAGACCGTTGTCAGTATGAAAAGGATGGAAAATACAGGTCAGGGTGGATAAGGACAAGTCATAAAATGAGAGTAAATAGAAAAGCATCAAGGCACTAGAATATAAACCCATCATAAAGAATGCGAGTAAAATAAAAATGTCGTCGATATGCAAGATTGAGTGGCAGTAATCAATAGAAATCTACTAATGGATTTGGCAATAACATGCCATTAACGCAAGAACCTATCACATTATGTATGGAGGAGACATGAGGGAAGGAGCAAATATTAGTACAAAACTGGAAACATGGCTGAAAAGCAGTCAGGCTACTACACGCGGGTTATTGTTACTTAGAATTCTCTTATCTTGCATGCATGGGTGGTACATGTGGTTGGATAGGCCAATATCCATTGACACAGACTTGATCACTAGAATCACTAGGCTACCAACCTGGGGGCAAGACCCTACTTCACTATTTGTAGACAAAAAGATAGAAAAATCATAGTCAGAGGCTATGAAAACGAAGTTTCTCATGGTTAGAGGGGTGTGTGGGTTGGACGTGCCAACTATATGAGACCAAACCATTCGAATGACCACGCAAATGTTAGCATGTAAGCTGCTACAGAAGTGCAAAAAGGATCAAGTATCGGCATGGGTCATAGCCATGACAGAGAAATGTGTAAAAGGCACTATGATGAGTAGGGAACCATTCCTACTAAACCAGTTCCTACTGGACCGTGAAAAATCCCAAGATAAGGGAATGGAGTTTCACTACCCTTGGATCTTGATTCTTATTTCCTTCACAACATGGGTAGAACCAGAGGATGCATGTTTCTTATGGATGAGAGGGAAACCATGCATCGTGATGAAGTATTATAATATATGGTTTTCAATGAACAAGAGGTGAAAAATGGACAATAATTTCCAATTCTTCCTCTATGGGGAAATGATTCGACATAGTATCTGAAGTGAACCACTCATATCACCACAATTGGAGGATGCATATGGCCTAGTTGCGGATTTTCTCTCAGACATGCACCATATGTACATCAAATCCTCAAAGCCATGAAGGACCGAGAGACCAACCCTCACAACCCTCATCTTAGATAGGGCAGAAATGACAGAACCAAAGTACAGGTTCCACTGCATGGAAAAAGAAGAAGGATCAAAATCCACAAGTATCCTACACACTAACAGATGAAGACATGGACACAATTGGATATTTTCTAAGGGACACCATGGAGGAAGTCCTCGAAGAAACAACAAAGAAACATGAATAACTCCAAATGAAGGTGTAGGACCAATTTTTGAGGCTACAACAATTATTGGAACAAGTTTGATTGGCACTTGCACAAGGATCACGCACATTCCAATAAGGGACAACAAATGAAGAACATAAGACAGTATCAACACAAATGACAATAGAGCATAGAGTAATCAAGATACCAGTAGAGACAATCGGGGTACCTAACCTTGAAGTACATGAGAAGATGCAAGGACTAAGTCACATGGACCTAGTCATCTCACAGATGCCAATGGAATTATTACAGGGATTGAAAATAGGGATCACACACGAACTACGTATTCAGGTGGATACCACAGCCAGTGAATTGGATAAAGAAACAACCAAGAATGTGGAACTGCAGAATCAATATACCACTACACTACAATAAAAGTGTGTAGTAGAACAATGGGTGGAAACTGTGGAAAAGGAGAAGGGAGAAGCATAGGGATATGTTGATAAATCCAAGATTGAAAAGAGTGATGTGGAAGAAAAGGAAGATAAATCCTTAAGAAAAAAATATGAGGCAGAAGCAAAGGTCGCCAAAGCCTTGAAGGAGAAGGAGGAAGAAAAACATATGGCAGAAAAAGTACACACAACAATCCTACAATTCTACAAGGAGGTCCTAGAAGTACTAATGGTGATAGAGGAACGGGTAGTAAATATTAGTGTGGCCATCAAAGGACTCCGCACGAATATCATGGATATGGAAGTGTAGGAAACACCAGGGATGCCACTAGAAGAAAGACCACAAAGGGAAAGGGTTGTGCATACAACAATAGCAAAGATCAAAAGATTAGAACAAGAATGCATAAAGATGAGTGATGCAGGCACATGCATTTGGAAAGAGCTTACCACCAATCCAAAACTAAAATCATTGGAAGATAGGATAAGGAGTAAACAAGAGGAAGTGCAGTCGACCACTAAACATGTGAATACGTTTTCCCCAACATAAATAATTTCAGCGATACTGGCTAACAAGAAACTGTATAATGCATTGGAAAAAACAAAGGAGGAATAGAGGAAGGTCATACAAAAGGTGCAACCACTGCAAGATGAATCCATCATGATGCTAGAAGATTTAGCCACTGCACATATCACTACAACATCAATAACACAAGACACTTAAGCCAATATTACCATAGTAACCGCACAAATGATGGAGGAGATTGTGAACAAGGAAGAACAAATTGTAGCAGTAGTACATACCATGAAGGAAAGTCTCCATAAATTCACTAAGGTGTGGAGGAACGTTACACAACAACCCTAAGTGGCTTGGGATGAGCCACAAGTGAGAATTGGGGGCCTGTTGGGCAGGAAATTTTGGGTATAGAACAGAAAAAAGAGACAAGGTACAGGAAGAAGGCACAGGATCAAGAAGATCAAGAATATCAAGAAAGAAGAGAGAGGAAATAGAAGAAGATGGGGGACAAGAAAGAACAGTTAGCGCAAAATCTAGGAAAACTAGTCGAGCATGAGCTACATATAGCTCATAATGAGTTATTTCCAGTCGAGCATGAGTGGGATCCAAATCATTATGAGTTGGAAAAAGAACCTCAGAAAAATATATAAAATATGTAAAACCGCAAAGTGGAGAAAGAGATCGATCCGCGAAGAAAGAAGAGATCATCGATTTTTTTGTGTTTTGATTTGTTGTTTCTGGTTGTGGATATTCGTGAGGTCTAGACATACAGAAGGATTCAGAGAGTAGAGCAGTGTAAAGAAACCATAGTTGGAAAGAATACTATATGTAGAACCTCCATTGTAGTGCGAAGAGCAATCAAGATACTTTTATTCAATAAAGTAGCAAATCTTTTGTGGATTTATCGTAGAGGGGGGTGAACCACAGTAACTCTGTGTATAATTGTACTATTGGATGATTATGTGTGCCGATACTATGTTAATTCTTGTCTTTAATGTGAATGCATGCTTATCTCTACTAATATTGTTGATAATCTAATGCGTAGTAGCCATAATTGTATGCTTAATCACTAAACAACGTGAATAAGACATTATATTCCTATATAATGAAGTAATGATTTCATATTATCAAGGATCTAGTGCATGAAAGGGTCCTGTAGGTATGACAAAATGTTTTTCCCTTCTTTCCCTCACCATTGTATAATCTTGGTTCCTACAGTCCCCATAATGATACCTCAGGTGAGACTTCACCTACTGGCAAGTGATGCCGAAAGGGCCAGTGTCTATAGGGTTTTGTTGGACTAAGTAACTTGAAACTAAGGTATTGAACCTACCTGCGCTTGAACCAACAATCCCTCCCTTCCTTCTTCATCTCTTCCTTCACTCTTCCCTACCTTCAGACTATCCTCTTGTCATCCCATGGTTCCCCTATGTGCACGAAGCCCCTTATAAATCAGAATCCATTGTCATCACACACTTGTCGCACAACAACACCTTTATCCACGTACCCAACAATTTCATGAACCTTCCACACAGACCTTTGAAGAAATCCCTCTCTGCATCACTATATGACTGGGTATAATCCACTGCAAATTATGTAATATAACCTCCCAATATAGTGACCAACCATAAATCAACTTCGTGAGAAGTATTATTACTTACAAAATTCAACTACCTTACCAAGCGCTGCATTTCGGTACCTTTTGGTATTCTCCACTAATATTTCTAACCACTCGGTCAAAATAATTAGAAATTCACCAAAGAAAATGTCATGCAACTTTGTGTATACATACCTTTGCATCCACTACTTGTCACTCATCTAAGGTTTTCTATTCTCTTTTAGAGTGAATTCTCATTCCTTCCCTTCTAGAGATTCTAAGATTTTTGTCTTAGTCAACCTCAAAAAAATTCCCTTAATCGCATATTTGGGTCTCGGCAATGGAACCATTTTTTAGTGCACGGTTATAATATCCTAGGTTCAAGTTATCTTAACCCAAAAAACCCTTCAGACAACGCCCTTTCGACGTCACCTTCATGTAAGTGAAGTCTCACCCGAGGCATCTATTGGGGCTACATAAATTGAGTTTCTATAGTAGTCAGGAAATGGGAGATGATCATCTTATTCATTCTTACTTATCTATTCTATGCACATTATCCTTTATTTTTTCTTCCTTGGTTACTTAGTGAATTCAGTTATATAGTACCATTATACTTTAGATTGCAACATAAACCATTTACTGTAACATTCATAAATGCTACACAATGATCATATAGCAGACAAATATAATCTAACATGCATAAGAGAATTATCATGATCAATCACACAAAAGACACGTAGACACAGTAATAAACATGGTTCACCCAAATTTGGGCTACGTCCACAATGACTATCTTGTCTATTATTCTTTTTCTAATTGTATCAGGCTTGTGCACTCCACTTATAATAGATATACCATGCTATCTCTCTCTCCGTATTTCCTAGCCTCTCTGCAGTGCAAGAGTCTCTCTGCAACTTCTCCCTAACCAATCAGACATAGACTCTTCATTCTCACTCTCCTCATGAATAGGTAAAAAACAATCAACAACAAAACCCCTATCTTCCCAACCCATTACATATTTATACATGAATTCTAGGGCTTAAAACCCTACTTTTCTTATCCCAAAACCCTATTGAAACTCATTTTGACTCATGACAACTCATGTTGACTCGTTGATCAGGTTTTATTTTCCTACTTTTACGTCTACATGCTTATTTTTCAATCTTGACTGTTGTTCTTCCTACTTTTGTTTGTCCTTCTTCTTTTGGCATGCCGAACTTCTATCCTTCCTTTTCACCTACTTTATCTTCTAGCTTTATTCTCTGCTTTATTCAAGGCTAAGTATGTTCTTTCTAAATATTTCACTCCTGAGTATGCCTCTATTTTTCCCTCTTGATCCCGAATGTTCCTTTACTATGCACTCCACTCCTGCCTTGTCTTCTTTCTTCCACTGCTGCACATATCCTCCATACTTAGGATTTTCATGAAAAATGTATCTAAAATTCGTTTCCTATACCTTCGTTATGTTTTTCACCTTTGGCCTCTTCCTCTTCCAATCCTTGGGAATGTTTTGGATTCTATCAGATGCAACCTACTATATGGAGTCCAAATTCCTGAAGGGAAAAATCCATGGGTGTCATGTTCTTCAGTTCATTCAATTGACCATTTTCCTTCTTTTAGAGACCAAAATTGTTAGCAGTTATTAACTGCTTCAACCACTAATCTGACTTCCATTACTGGTCACATGGCTCCATACCTATCTAGGTGCGTTGGTAGGTGTGATTTTGTGTCTGGAAAGCATAATCTAGCTTGTTAAACAAGCTTCCTATTTTCTTCACTAAAACATCTCAGCTCCACCTCACTTATCCACTTCATCAATTCCACATGTAATATCATGGCTAGTACTCTCAAGGCTCTTCCCTCCTTAATCAATTGTCTAGTGTTTTCATTAGTTAAAACATGATTACAAGATTCATAAACATAATCATATGTAATCTTAAGCATAATTACAATAATGGGGGAAAACAAGGTGTTACATACCCCTCCTTCTTAAAGAAAGACCGTTGTCAGTGTTTAAAACACCATGTATATAAAACTATATAGAAAAAAAAAATAGGTAAGCCATCCTCATGGCATATTCCAACTCGCATGTAGCCTCATCTACTCCAAAGTGCTTCCCTTGCACCTTGACCTGCACAATGGCTTAGTTCTAGAGCATTGTTTCTCTCCTATCCAAGATGCATTAATGTTCAGGATGGAACTCTCCATCTAGTTCCACCTATATAAAAATCCAATCAATGACATGATTAGGATCATGAACATATTTCTTTAATAAAGACATATGGAATACATTATGAGCTCTAAGAGTAGGTGGTAGTGCAAGTCTGTATGCTACTAGTCCCACTCTTTCTAATACTTTGAAGGTTCCAAAATAGTGGGGTGCCAGCTTAGCACACATTCCCATCATCAGAGAACTTCTCTTGGGTTTCACTTAGAGATACACATGATCTCTCACTTTGAACTCTCTGTGAGTTCTCTTGTTGTATGTATAACTCTTTTTTCTATTTTGAGCTATCTTAAAATTCTTCCTTATCTTAATCATTTCTTGCTCCATTTATTTCATTAATTATGGTTCATGTGTGACTATATCCACTAGACTATCTTGGTTGATCGGAACTCTACACTTTCTGCCATATAGAACCTCAAACAGACTCATCTTCAATAATTATTGAAAACAATTCTTATAGATGAACTCTACTAGGGGCATATATTCTTCCCACTGCTTGGCCTGATGCATAACATGCATCCTCAACATGACCTGTAGCACTTTTTTAACTCTTTCGGTCTGACCATCTGTTTGAGGATGGTAGGCCATGATAAGTGACAACTGTGGTCCCAAGCCTTCAAACACGATTTTCCAAAAACTTGAGGTCAAATTATCATCTTTGTCCAAGATTATGGTCTTAGGCAAACCATGTAATCTGAAAATTTCTTTTATAAAAATAGTAGAAACCTCTATGGACTTGAATGTATATTTAATAGGAATAAAATGAGCATCCTTGCTAAAMTTATGTACTACAAACATGATTATGTCATGTTGTTTCATTGTCTTTGGTAGACCARTAATAAAATCGATGGAGATTGCCTCCCATTTCCACTTTGGAATTTGCAAAGGTTGCGATAGAACTGCAAGGTGTTTGTTCTTAACCTTCACATGTTGGCACTCTAAACATTTGGCAATGTACTTTATAGTTTCCTGATTCATTCTAGGACAATATTACAATTGCCTTATTATTGTTACCATATTTTGATAATCGGGGTGACCCACATAAGGTCTCCTATGGAACTTGTCCATAATCAAATGTCTTGAGCAACTCTGATGAATTAGACACATACAACTTATTGTTATACACTAACATCTCATCAGCTGTGAGTTGATATTATTCATATCCCTTCTCTTTGGGTTCTTTCTATAATCTTTATTTTACCTGGTTGAAGAACACATCTTCTTGCAAGAGGGATTTAATCATTTGCTTGATGTCATATTATCCTATGCGTGTTTCTGCTAAGTCTATATCATGTACACTTTGAAAGAGTGCATCTGCAACTTTGTTCTCTTTCCCTTTAATATGTTTTATTTCAAAATCAAACTTGCTAATCATTTCCATTCACCTAGACTATCTATCATTCAACCTTGGATGATCAAAAAAATACTTTAGTCCATATTGGTATGTCATCAATACAAACCTTCTTCCCAACAGGTAATTTCTCCACATCTTCAATGCATGCACAATTGCTGCAAGCTCTAGATTATTAGTGACATACCTCTGTTCATGTTCATTTAGCTTTATTAACTCATAATAGATCACTTTCCCTTATTGCATTAGAAATCCATCGAGTCCTTATTTGCAATCATCGGTGGAAACATAAAAGTCTTTTTTGAAATTTGAAATATTCAAAACAAGGGCATTGGTCAATAGATACTTTAGTTGCTGAAAGCTAGCCTCACATTCTGGTGACCATGCAAATTTATTCCCCTTTATTTGTTACGAGGTAATGGGTTTAATTATCTTTTAAAATCCTATTATAAACCTTTTTTAATACCCATACAATACCATGAAAGATCTCACTTCAATTACATTCCTGGGGGTGGGCCAATCCATGATTGCCTTGATCGTTTCAGGGTTTACTGCCACTCCTTCTGCTGAAATTATGTGGCCTAAATACTGGATTTACTTTTGAAAGAAATCACACTTGTTGAACTTAGCATAGATCTAGTGTTATCTCAACACTTGTAACACCATTATGAGATGTTCTTCATGATCTTCTTTAGTCTGGGAATAGACCAAAATATTGTCCAAAAATACTAGGACAAACCTGTCTAGATATTTGTTCAGCACACTATTCATTAAACACATGGATGTGGTTTGTGCATTTGTAAGCCCAAATGACACTACTACGAACTAATAGTGCCCATACCTCATTCTAAAGGTTGTATTTTTTATGTCCTCATCCTTAACCCTGGCTTGGAGCTATCTTGACCTTAAGTCAATTTTTTAAAAGATTGTATCTCCTTTGAGTTGATCAAAGAGATCATCAATCCTGGGTAAAGGATACTTATTCTTGATGGTCATATTGTTCAACTTCTTGTAGTCAATACACAATATCAAGTTACCATCTTTCTTATTTACAAACAATACTAGTACTCCCCATGGGGACACACTCGGTCTGATGTAACATTTATTCAATATTTCCTTCAGCTATACCTTCAACTCCACCAACTTTGGTGTCCTCATTCTGTAGGGTACTTTTGATGTTGGTATCACTCTAGGTATGATATCTATTGAAAAATCAAGATCTCTCTTTGGAGGTGGTCCAAGTACCTCTTCTAGAAATACATTCTTAAACGCCCACAACACTAGGTGATATCCATCCTTCATCTCCTTGTCTTATTTTGAGTTAAGAACTTATATAGCATACAAGGGTCACCCTTTCCTATTGAACTTCTTCAATTGAAATGCTGATATTTTCCTTACTAAAACTGGATTTTGAATGCCTTGAAAAACCCTTGCATTTCCCTCTTCATCTTTGGATTCCAAAGTTTTCTCCTAATGGTTTAGTTTTTCCTTGTGGGAAGCTATCCAATCCATTCCTGACATCACATCATATGATCCTAAGGGTAATATATTCAAGGCCTCTTGCATACACAATCCACTTATTTCAAATGGATAAGCTTCTATGACGTTGGACACTTTTCTCTTAGTTCTCGTGGTTAATTGAACTAAACATGCTTTTCCACATTTCTTCCTCTGTAAGGTACATGCTTCAACAAGTTGAGGTGATACATAACTAAGGTTAGATCTAGGGTCAAATTAAAATAGAAACAATTTATTTTCAATTATACCTTCTAGCTCCACTATTAAAGTATGGTGGTCTGCTTGCCAATTCTCCATAGCTTTGAATATCCTTGGAAAAATTTTGGCCACATCATTGAATGTGGTTTCTTCCTACACATGATAGAATTTCTTATTTTCATGTTACCAATGAGGAAAATCCCTCAACAAGTGTGGTTCTTCACAACCCCAACACTGTAGAGGTCCTTTCTTTGGTTTCTCTACTCTTTCTCTTACTTTCTCTACTATCTTATTTTCAATATGAGATGGAAAATTATATTGATGCATGCTTCTTCTTAGTTGAACCAATTGTGCACCCTTTATTAGGTTCTTATTGTTTATTTTCTAGCATATTCAACTCTTGGTATGCACTAATACCATGTTCATATTTTACCACTCTACTCAACACCCGACAATTAGCTCAAAATAAAATAACTTTATCTACTAAAAGAACAATTGAGTAATCAACTAAACATACAACGAAAAATTTAAAAATGAAACCAAATCAAACAAACATAAAAACCAATATTTTTTGGTATAAACCCCTAGAAAACCCCAAAGGGAAAACCATTCCAATGATGCTTTTATTAAGGTCAAATCAGGGCTCGGACATGATAGGGAAAATGGCCTACTAAGAGAATTATACACTGCAGACAAACCTGAAAGCTCATGTGTTGTTGTATGAACCTGTACCAACACGTTTCTTGAGGCATATGTGATTCATCCCTTTGTGAACCATGTAGATATGCGACTGTCTACATTGTGAATCATGTATGTGTATGGAAAACCTATACGACAAGCTTCATACAATCCTATACTTCCATGTCGCTTCTGTTAACTAAAACCCACCTATGTATTTCTCTTCTCTCTCTCCTCCTTGACCTATATGACCTCTATATGGAATTCCTTCTCCACCTATCCAAGATCTTGAATCACGTTCCTTTGTGATCCAACCCTTTGATCAACAATTGAATGAAATATATTCACCCAACCTGTGAGATCTCCTCACTCTAGTGTAAGAAAAAGTACTTTTGTTCTCATACACTTGTCACACTAGAAAAAATACTTCTTTTATATCCTCTACCTTGGTCTCTCACCAAAAGTATCGACCTTGATATCTCACCAAAAGTATCGACCTTGATCTCTCACCAAAGTCTCTCACAATTGTATCTCGCACAAGTCCCAACTGTGTTGACTCCCTCAACAAAATTATCACAAACTCGACCTATTGTCAAAAGTATTTCACTTTGATCTCCTATCAAAGGTGACTTCTCCTTTACCCTAGCCTTACTTTTATAAACATGAGATACAATATATTTCTAATATCCAAAGTGATCTATAGTTGAGATTACCTCTCGCACTCACTTAATATTTAGATTACACATTGCATGCTAAACATGTTCCTTAAATAACTCAATTACTAATAAAACACATTTACTTTAATTTATTCATTTTAACTAAAGTAAACTCACACTTGGATTTCGATGAATTCCACATGCTAGACACAAGAAAATGTGGAAGTACCTATCCAATGCTACCACAAACATCAAAACTTATATGGAGAGGACTTGAATCCCTTCTTCTAGAATCCACTCTTATCCTTCCTTTTCCAATCCTTAAAAGGCTCATGCTTATGCTTGGATTGGTCATAACAACACTTGGCCTTGCTTATAGTGTCCTCCAATGTCTTTGGCTTATCAAGTTGAATTATGTCCTGATAAGACTATGGAAATCCACTTAGAAAATGTTGTGCTCTTTCTTTCTCATCTTTGAGGTAATTAACATACCTTAGTAGTTCCATGAATATCTTAGCATAGGCATTTATAGTAAGTTGACCCAAATTATGCTTATCGAATTCCTTGATTTTATCATCAAAGTACTTATCCTATAAGTATTCCTTTTAGAAGTACTTCTCAAATTTCTTCCATGTTAGTCTTATTTCCTTCAATTCTTTGATTTCCTTGAGGTCCTCCCACCAAATGGAGGCTCCTCCATTTAGTTTGAAAATGGAGATTATTTCCTTGGTATTATTGGAGTAATTTTGTACCTAAAAGTACTTCTTTAGACCAAATAACCATGCCACAACTTCTTCTCCTTTCTTAATCTCTCCATCAAAGGTAGGACACTTAGCCCTCTTGAATTCTTCAGTCATAGAAATGTGTGAATGTCTCTTATTTTTCCTTAGAATACTAGATTTGGTGTCATCGGTGGGCATTTCCTTGAAAGAAATATTCCTGTTGGATGACTCCATGAAATTACTTCCACCATTTTTACTCTTCTTAACATGTCAATGCATTTTCTTTGAAGAACTTTTTCCCACATCGTTGTGACCCAATCTATGCTTTTGGGCATCTGAAGGGGTTTTCAACCTCTCCAACTGTTGCAATTTTGCATTACTGGGGCCTTGCTGCAGATGCTTCTGAATTTTATACAAGCTCTACAGTAGCACTGCATTCAACTCTTCTTATTTAGCYTGAGCTCTCATCAGCCTCTCATTGTCTACCTTTGAGATTCTAACATTGGCTACTATATATGGAGGGGTTTCTTTATCCCTTCGACCATCGAATTCTACAYCTATGAAATGTGATGTGTCTTACATGCTACCCTGCACCATTCACTTMCAATGGYCTTCCTRTTCAGTACTTCCTATGTGTTGAAACAGTGAAACATTGTTATCCATTACATTTATCAACATCACAACATGCATTTTTGGCATAATAAACGATTCTTAGACAATTTTAAKTGGTCTTGGTGACCCATTCAATCCTAGAGTTTGAACTCAKCTTTGATACCACTGTGTAACACACCTAACCTACTAATCCTCACTTGGGTTGATGGGGTGTCAAAATTTCTCCTTATCCAAAATAATTCATCTCTCTCAATAAACCTTGTGGACGGATTCAACTTGTTGAGAGATTTCCAATGACTGTAACTACACTCAAAACCAATCTCTAGATAAAAATTTATAGCCTCAAGAAGTTTTTGAGATTTCATTGAACCAATCCACCTAATTTCCACGTGGTTCCCATGTGGTTCCTTGTCACTTGCACCATCCAACATGGAAATGATGTGGCACCTACCACCTATTGCATTGGCACTCCAATTTAACGACTCTGATCACTTGGGGCTCTTCCTTCATCATCATCGAGGCTCTTCTCCTTTAGAGTTGTGAGCCACCCCAACCATCAAGTTCCTATGACGATCTTCCAACGGACCCAATTCCTAGATTCTATGGCTCTTAGGACTTGAAACTCTATGGATACGATCTTTTCGATGCCCCTAACCTACTCGATGATTAACACTCACCCCTTTTCCTCTTCTAAAGTGAACAAGTGAGGCCCATGACAAATCCACAACTGAGATATCATCTCGCCTCTTCACCAATCAACCCCTATCAAATGACCCTGATATCCTTTTATCGTCATCCCATATTCTTGGCCTCACTCTAGAATCTTGTCTACCCACTTCCAATGAAGGGATGAGATCTATCGTCATGTATATTTGATGGTTAAAATTTTAAGGAAAATACATAAGGACTTCCAACCCCTTTGGTCCCACTATCTTCCCATCAACCATTCCACCGTTGACACACATCACCCTTGAGGCATGTTGGCCTCCATGCTATCACCCTTGGCATCTTGATGTCATCTCTTCATTTAAGTCTCGCTTAACCAAGACCCTTTACAATCTATGATTGATATTAAATCTGACCTGGATACCAATCATTGATCCTCCTTCCTTCCCTATTATTTTTCTATGTTGGAACTCCACCATCATCATCAGAGCTCCTTGATCCAACTATTAGTCGCTTTATCAGATCGACCCTCCAATGAATGGTTCTAATCAATCTATCGCTCTGATCAAAGGATGTCGAATTTGTCATCATCGGTTTCTCTCATTCTCCCCATGTATCATCCCTAGCCACTTAGGTTGGTCCTAGATACTCCATAACACACTTTGATGAAGCTATGATAGCACTTTGTAACATCCCCATCCACCCTAGGATGTGCCATGTCACACCACCTTAACTTCAGGAACACTAAGTCAACCAAACTGTAACATCCCCAACTTGCTACTCAACAATGCTACTCTGAAGTTTCACTATGCATATTCTACTCTAACACAAGTTCACACAGTAAACACTTGAAGTAATGTTCTCAATGGAAGATTGAAACACACCACACAACTTAAATCACTAGAAGCAACATTATCTTTTCCATACAACCTTTAAGAAGCGGAAATAACTCACTAACTGTGCACACTAGCATATTGATCACTCAACATATTTCATGCACATCCATCTAGGCATCATGCGCCACTTCTTATTTTGATGTGTGCGGGGTCTATTCGTCAAATGCGCACATGAATTCCATCCTCTTAGTGCACACAAGCTACAATACTATGCAGTAGCCACTCAATCCTCTTCCATAATGACTCATAACCAAAATCACAAGTTTTACTTAATAAGTGAAGCTACCATCCACTAACATAATTATGCACAACTACAAATATAGGCTATAAGCACTATATGTACAAGTATAAGTAAAAATAAACAAAATAACAACAAATACTTATATGTAACAACATACAAGAATTAACCCATGTCAAACATAGCCAAACAAGAACACAATAAACAGGACAAGTGCATTAAGAACACTTATCTTTTAGGAAAGTCACCAACTATGTCCTTGACTCAGATGTTCCACCCAACCTTAAATGTTGTTTCTCATAATATTTCAGCAACAGGTCACCCTCGAGCCGAGGTTCAACTCCACCAAATAAAAATACTTTTAGTGACACATTAAGGTCAGAAACTCGACAGAATTTCCCAATCCTAAGTGCTCGTTGTTGCAACTAGCCCATAGTCCCTCGTTCCCCACCCACATGTCAAACCTAAGGAAGTGCACCCCTTCTCTTCTCAATAGTTATTTGGCTTCCCCACTTCCCTTCCCAGGTTTACCAAGAACAAGTTGAACATGAAGTCTTTGAACCCTGTGACTAATGCCCAACGCACTAGGGAACAAATCCCAGTAAACTATCACCTAGAGAATATGATTAGAGGTTTGAAAACCACTCCACAATAGATAATATCTCACCCAGAGAGACTACTCATGGTCTTCCAAACTGACTCCTCAACAATATAATTCTCGTTACATCACCCACAAATCCATGCAAGCTTCTTTGGACAGATAAGGTAATAATCATACTTTCCATACAGTCCGACCCCCTTTTCCTCATGAGATATTGCAAAATGAATAATAATACCAATCCCCCCCAAAATACAGTAAGGCCAACAATATATATTGTATGCATCCCACTTGACACTTGTCACCTCCAAAGGTATCCCTAAGCCACTTGGTGACCTATTCCCTAACCTCAGGAACTTGCGATAAAATAACTATCCAACATTACACTTTTCCAAAAAATATTATTAAAATACTCCTCGAGACTTATGACTCACCCCCTTTTCCCTTTTTCGGTTGAATAGCCCCCCTGATCTCTTTTCGTTCTGAGTCAGTCAGTGCACAATGATGCAATATTATATTAATAATCATGATTGTATTTACATAGGTAAGCGCACTAGGTGATATGCATGTAAGCTCACCAGCCTCAAAATCACACTAGCTCTCTGACCTCCATACATGTCCATTCATTCCCATGGACTAACCCAAGTTTGCGCAACATAATGAAATGTGCACACTTACCTATGTGTGTGCAACACATAAAAATGTGTGCACCCTATCTTGATAACACTTCTCCATGCACTACTCAGATGCACACAATACCAAAACTTAATGTTAACAACTCACCAACCTAAAATTTCATACATTTACATTTGGTACCAATCGGATCACCATAATATATGTACAATTACAAAGGGTTATATATTAGGGACATTACAATCCCCTCCCCTTTATTTATATACTGTCCTTAGTGCATTGTATACACATGTACATACAAAGCTTCAAAAATTTTAAAAAAGATGAGGATACTCTACTCGCATAACATCCTTGCACTCCCGGGTTGCATCCTTTGGAATGTACCAAGTCCATTGGCCCTTTACCAACTCCAAGGCTCGATTCCAAAGCTTCCTAATTTTCCGATCCAATATCCAAACCAATCGCACTTTAAATCCTCCTTCTGGCCCCACCTGAATCACATTCTAATTAATAATATGATTAGCATCACGTACACACTTCTTAAGAAATGACACATGGAAAACATTATGAATACACAAGGATGCAGAAAAATAAAGTATATAAGTGAAAAGACCAATGCTTTCAAGGATTTTGAATGGCCCACAGTAGTGCACTAGTAACTTAGAACACTTTCCCAACTTGAAGGAATTGTGCCTGGCCTTCACTTTCAGAAACTCATGATCATCCACTTTAAATTCTCTGTGGGTTTTTTGCCTGTCATGGGAAGACTTTAGATTCTTCCTTATATTTACCATCTTCTCCTCCATTTCTTGGATCAAATCAGGCCCAACTATTGCATAGTCTGTTGGGTTGTCCCAACTCATAGGTGTGTTTCACTTTCTTTCATAAAGTGCTTCAAATGGGATCATATTTAAAGATACTTGATACCCATTTTTGTAAGCGAACTCTACCAAATGAAGTTAATATTCTAATTTTTATCGCTTGTCCATCACATACATCCTCAACATGTCTTCAATCACCTGGTATACCCTCTCGATCTAACCATCTATATCAAGGTGATATTCTATATTGAAACTCATATTTATTTCAAATCCTTTGAATAACCCTTCCCAAAAGTTAGAGGTGAACTTGGAATCTAAGTCAGATATGATTTTTTTAGGTATACCATGCAAATTAGAAACTTTTCACATGTATATCTCAACAATGTCAACTGCCTTGTGCACTGACTTCACTGGAATAAAATGGGAAGCTTTAGTAAGCCTGTCCACTACCACCATAGTTGAATCACGTTCCTTAGCAGTCCTAGGAAACTTAGTTATTAAGTCCATGGTCACCACTTCTCACTTCCACTCAGGAATAGGAAAAGGTTGCAACAAACTAGTTGGATTTTGGTGCTTAGCCTTGACCTTTTGACATTCGATACATTTTGCAATAAAATACGCAACTTCCTTTTCCATACCTAGAAAAAAGTATTTTTTTTTTACAGTGACAGTGGTCTTCTCATAACCTGTATGTCAAACATAAGGAACCTTATGCATCTCTTACAAAATCAGGTTCTTCAACTCTTGATTCTTTGGCACATAGACTCAGCATCTATACATGAGGATCCCATTCTCTCTTAACTCATAACCTTCAAACTTTGGCTGTGACATACCTTGTTGTACCATCGCACTTATATTCATATAGACCATATATGATTTGGAAAATTCCAAAATTATGTCACACAAATCGGTGTGATACTTGCTAATGGTTGTAATATGGATCTCATGCATCCTCCAGGTGAGTGTGTCAGCCACCTTATTTTCTTTTTCTATGATATGCTTGATGTTGAAGTCATGCTCACTAAGGAACTCTAACCACCTTCTTTGTCTGGAATTTAAACTTGGTTATCCAACAAATATTTCAGAACAAAATGGTATGTTCGCATATCAAATCTCTTACCCATAATATAATGTCACCGCATCATTAGTGCATGCACTATGGCTTCCAATTCCATGTCATGCATAACATAGATCCTTTCATGCTCTTTCGACTTCCTTGATTCATAACATACCACATGCCTATTCTGATTCAGGACTCCCTCAAGTCCTTCCTTTCATGCATCCTTTCACACAACAAAGTTTGAATTAGGATCAATAATTCTCAAAATTGGTGCACTAGTCAACAAAATCTTCAAGTGATGAAAACTCCTTGCACAATCCAGGGTCCACTCAAATTACACACCTTTCTTTTGCAGGGATGTAATTGGATGTGGAATCTGTGAGAAAACTTCAATAAACCTTATGTAGTACCTTTCTAGTCCCATAAAGGATCTCACTTCTGCGACATTCCTTGGAGTCAACCATTCTTCAATATCTTTTATCTCTGTTGGGTCCACAACTATTCCTTCCTCTGAAAGGACATGACCCAGATAATGAATGTTCCTCTGATAAAACAAACACTTGCTCAACTTTGCATAATGTTGATGCTCCCTTATTACATACAGTACCATCCTCAAGTGTTTCTCATGCTCTTCCTTATACTTTGAGTAAATAAGAATGTCATACAAAAATACGACGACGAACTTGTCCAAGTATTTTCTAAAAACTCAATTCATTAAACACATGAAGACAACTGGTGCATTTGATAACCCAAATGACACCATTGGAAACTCATAATGACCATACCTTGTTCTAAAGGCAGTCTTACTGATGTCTTCCTCTTTTATTTTGACTTGGTGATATCCAGATCTGAGGTCAATATTGGAAAATATCCTTGTTCTCCTTAGTTGATCAAACAAATTATCTATCCTTGTAAAATGATAGTTTCTCTTCACTGTTACCTTGTTCAACTGTCTGAAATTGATACAAAGTCTCAGTGTACCATCCTTCTTCTTTACGAACAAAAATGGCACACCCTAAGGAGACACACTTGGAAATATATATTCCTTCTTCATAATCTCTTCAAGTTGCATCTGCAACTCCTTCAACTCTCGTGTATTCATCCTATAAGGAGTCTTGGATACAGGTGTTTCTCCCGACACTAGATTTATAGAGAAGTTAATATATTTTTTTGGAGGAAATCCAGGTATCTCTTTAAAGAAATCCTCAAATTATTTCAGCATTGTGCAGTCTTCCACACTTGGCACTTTATCCTTAGCTGCCTCTTCCATGTTTTTTGCAAATACTTGACATCATTTCCTGTAGATTTTTTTCAACTGCAATGTTGAAACTTCTTTGATATTCACAACTCTTAGAATTTCTTGAACTGTTCTCAAATTCCCTTTCTCTTTGAGGCATGTAAATGCCTTATTATAAAAATCTAGGACAACATGATGCTCCCCCAACCAATCCATACCAATGAGGCAATCGTACAAATCCAAAGGTATCATATTCAAATCAGCCTTTGTGCACATCTCATTAATCTCCATTGGACATATCTTAACCATCTCACTAATTTTCCTTTTTTCTCCTGTAGCTAGGTACACCAACCAAGATTTTACAAGATTTATTCTTGGAAAATGGAATCTTTCTAGCATATTAGGATATAGATAACTATGAATATATCCTGAGTCTATTAAAATATCAATGGGTTGGTCATTAATCTTACCTTCCACCTTGATCATGTGCAACTGGAGCTCATCATGCTTGTTGTCCAACACTGCGTAAATAATTGGTACATTTCTACCCATGTCTTCCATTGTTGTAGTTTGTTGTACATTGTTCACAATTCTCACTTTATCACCTCTTTGAGGGAAACATTTGTGCATATGATTTCTGCCACAATCCCAACATTGCATATGTTGTTGCCATAACTTTTGTCCTACTTTCTCCGACATTCTGGGATCCTAAAGGTTTGACTGTCCTTGTTTAGTGTTTCTGAAAAACGTTGGCTTAGCCCCTTTCTTCCTATATTCCACCTTGATTTTCATCTTGTCTTCCCAAGCCTTTTGGAAAGTCATTCTTCCACTTTGTTGATCATAAAGACACTTAGTGCACCTTATGGTCTCTTCCAACATCTTAGGGTCATCATACTGTATCTTGTCACTGATAAATGAGGGAAACCCACTCAAGTACCTTTGAATATTCACTTTTTCATCCTCGATAAAAGGAACATATCTCAACAATTCTAAAAATCTTCTTTGATATTCGTCAAGCGTCATACTCCCAAGCTTGAGTTCAAAAAACTCCATTTTTATGTCATAATACCTCTTGGTTAAATATTTCTTTTGAAAATATCTCTTGAACTCTCCCCAAGTAACTTTCTTCTCATCAATATGTTGCAGTTTCACATACTGATCCCACCATATTGATGCCTTTCCTTTTAACTGATAGATAAAAGTTCTCCCTTCTTCCTACGCAGAATAATTATGCAACTAGAAATACTTTCTCATACCCAACAACCAAGTCTTCGCATATTCTTCTTTTTTGTGCTCACCATCAAAGGTAGGAGGATTGATATTATTTATTTCCCCATGTAGCACCTCCACTCCACTCCTTCTCTTATGCTTTCTAACAGGAGATGGAATCGAACTAATGCATGCTTTATTGAAAGAATACTTACCAACACTTATTTCTTCTTTTTCTTTCTCATCATGAGACCTGCAACTTCTCTATCTACTCGAATCTGTCTCCTTATCCATGTTCTTTTCCATTATGTCCAGACTTTGCATAAATTTGACATTGAAATCATCTTGTTTCTCCTTGTCTCTCATAAGCCTTTGGTTATTAGCTTTATAGCTCTAGACATATTTTTGTAGTATTTTCATAGTTTCTACCAAGTTCATGCACTCCCCCTTGGCTTATATACCATCAACATCCAAACCGACATACATATCTTCAAATTCATCATCAGGACTATAAGTATTCTACGCATATTCCATGCTCTTAACCTTCTGTACTGACTTTGTCCTGCTCTAATCGTTGATAATTATAAAAAAATGTGTAGGAAATTAAGATTTGTTAGATGATTTCATGCAACAACTACATGAAAACTTTGCACCACTTTGTCATAATCCTTCTCTCATATTTTCTAGATGATTTTAACATCCCAAATTCCAGTGCACACACCCGTACATCATTCTCTTTGTGCACAGTCACAACTCTATACCGTGCACTAATGGTTTCCACACAAACTAAAATATGTATTGCACGACACCAATTTTTAGTGCACACATCTATTCATGCTAGTCTCTAGCCCATACAAGTCCAGTGTTGAAACAATAGATATGATACCACTTTGTAACATCCCTAGCTACTCAGGTTGGGCCATCCTACTCCATAAAACACTCTAATAAAACTCTAATACCACTTTGTAACATCCCTAGCCAACCTAGGTTGGGCCACGTCACACCACGTCAACTTCAGGAACACTAAGTCAACCAAAATGTAACATCCCCATCTTACCACTAATCAATGCTACTGGGAAGTTTCACTGCGTAGATTCTACTCTGACACAAGTTCATGTAGTAAACACTTGAAGTAATGCGCTCAATCCAGGCTTGAATCGTGCCACAAAATTTAAATCAATGGAAGAAAAATTCTATTTTCCATACAACCTTCAAGCAGTGGAAATAAATCATTAACTGCACACACCAACATACTGATCAATCGAAATATTGTGTGTAGATCCATCTAGACGTCATGAAACAATTTTGATTTCACTGTGCACGGGGTCTATTCCTCAAACACACACATGAATTCTAGCCTCTTGGTGCACACAGGCTACAATAATGGGCACCAACCACTCAATCCTCTTCCATGGTGAATCATAACAAAAATCACAAGTTTTACTTAACAAACGAAGCTACCATCAACTAACATGCTTATACAGAACTACAAATATAGGCTATAAACACTATATTTACATGTACAAGCAAAAATAAACAGAATAACAACAAATACTTAAATGTAACAACACACAAGGATTAACCCATGTCAAACATAGACAAACAATCACACAGTAAACAATACAAGTACATTAAGAACACTTATCTTTTAGGAAATTCACCAACTATGGCCTTGACTCGGATGTTCCTCCCATCCTTAGACATTGTTTCTCATAAGATTTCAACAACATGTCACCCCCGAGCTAGGGCTCAAATCCACCAGAGAAAAATAATTTTACCAACACACTAAGGTCTGAAACTCAACAGAATTTCCCAATCCTAGGTGCCCACTGCTACAACTAGCCAAAAATCCCTCCTTGCCCATGTGCCCATCACACCCAAGGAAGTGTTCCCCTTCTCTTCTCAATAGTCCTTTGGTTGCCCCACTTCCATTCCCAGGGTTACCAGCAATAGGTTGGACATGAAGTCTCTGGAACCTGTGACTAATGCTCACAGCACCAGGGAATGAATCCCAACAAACTCTCACCTAGAGAATATGCTCATGAGTCTAGAAACAACTCCACAACAACCAATATCTCACCTAGAGAGACTACTCATAGTCTACCAACCCAACTCATTGACAGTAGAATTCTAGTTATTGCCCCCACAACTCCCTACAAGTTTCTCTAGACAGATAATGTAATAATCATATTTTCCATACATTCTGACCCCCTTCTGCTCATGAGATCTTGCAACCTGAATAATAATACCAATCTGCCTCAAAATACACTAAGGTCAGTAATATATACTGCATTCCTCCCACTTGACACTTGTCACCTCCAAAAGTAGCCTTAAGCCACTTGGTGACTCGTTCCCTAACCTCGGCAACTTGGGATAAAATAATTATCCAACATTACACTTTTCTTGGAAATATTATTAAAATACTCCCCAAGACTTACGACTCACCCCCTTTTCCCTATTTTGATGGAGTAGGCCCTCCCATCTCTTTTCCATCTGAGTCAGTGAGTGTGCAACGATGCAATACTATATTAATAATCATGATTGTATTTACGCGGGTAGGCATGTTGGCCGATCTGCATCCATGCTCACCAGCCACATAATCACAATGGCTCTTCGACCTCCATACATATCCATTCATTCATGTGCACTAACCCAAGTGCGTGCAACATAGTGAAAATGGTGTGCACTTTCTCAAGTGAGCGCAACACATAAAAATGTGTGCACCATGTCTTGATAAAACTTCTCCACTCACTACTCAGATGCAGGAAATACGAAAACTTAATGCTAATGGCTCACTAGCCTAAATGTGCATACATTTACATTTGGTACCAATCAACTCACCAACCTATATGTACAATTACAAAGGGTTCCAGATTAGGGACATTACACCCGACTCTATGACTAGAGTCACCTGACAAACTCCCTATCAACGTAAGGCTAAGATTCTTTTTCCATGTCGGGATCGACAACTATAACCTTCCCTGATTCGGTATAGTGTTTTCCTCTGGGCAGTGGTATGAAATTGGGAATTAGCCAATTTCAGGGTTTCATTAAGGATTTTACCAGGTCTTCAAGAGATCTAGAGTTACTCTAAAATCACAGAGGCTTCCTAACTTCATCGAAGGTGAATTTATTGCATATATTTCAAGCTCTCCACTTAAGACAAGTGGTTTTCCCCAGTTCTCAGGGTCTAACACTCCTGGGCATGTCGCAGAGTGAATTTTTTTTCCATGTGTTGAGAGCTTTCCTCCAATTTGCAAGTTCCTAGGGATCACAGACCATCCTGACTTGACTTAACTTCATGGGTTAAAATTTTTAAATGGTGAATAAAAACAAACACATTCCATTTTACTCAGGAGTTCAATTCATTATATACATGCATTCATATTTTCCATCAAACTAGAAACTACACATTTACATCATTTTATTACATCAAACAAGTCAAATTGAGTACTTACTTGTTCATGAAATATCACCAGCCAACTCATTGAGAGAGAACGTCTTTCCTCCCAACCTTAGCCCATACTGCAAAGTTATTTCCTACAGTACACCACCACCATGCCAAGCCATGATATCATACGGGAATGATTTAGCTGGTATTCAAAATCAGATGATCCAAGAAGGTTACTCTCCTTCCTCCACTAACAACAACATAAGTTTCCCCCTTCCCATTGAGCTCAGGGCTTCCACAGGTTTATCAGGGAGTTTATCAATTGGATTTCCTCTACACAAGAGATCCCCTTCTCTGTTATACAATCCCCCAAATACCTCCCCTTCCTAGTGTCTATTTATGTCCAGTAAGTACCAAGTTGTGACCCTTTATCACTCTAGTGTAGATCTGGGTCTTCTCTATTTTAGGGTGCTCATAATTAAATTGGACAAGATCCCTATTTTCTTCAAGGAAATCTCTCCACTTTATTCTTCTCTTTGATATGCACCGATGAACATCTATGTTCACTATGTCTAATTTCCCCATTGGTCTAGGAGGCATAAGGAGTGGTTCTGCTAGCCTAACTTGGTTCTTGTAAGCTAATTAGGAAAAGTTACCTAGGGAAGTCAACTTTTGACTAAGAAATAACTTTATAAAGTGAAAAAGGGAAAAGGGGGGACATGGGTCTTACAAAAATGAAGTCACTTAAGATATATAGAGTGTGCAAGCATAAAGTGACTTTAAAAATAAAATTAAAAGTAAAGTGAGTGGGAAATAATTCAATGGAGAAATAAAAGAGGGGAAATGAGGAGGCACCCCTCATTCTTATGCTTGCTTATTGAGAAAATAGATTTGGAGAGCTCTTGGAGAGTTTTCTAGGGTTTTTGGAAACCCTTCATTTGGCTACTGGTTTCAATGTTGCAACTATACACCCTAGTCAACTTTAGGGAGAGATTGTTGTAGATTTCTCAGTGTGCTTGAACTAGATTTTGTTTCCACCATTGGTATCTAAGTTGTTAAGTGTGGAGGTCAATTTCTTCTTGGAAATATGAGTTTCCTTCAATCTGGGTGCATTCCTAAGAAGTTGGGTACATAGTCTATCTTGTGGACAAAGTATTAATTTGTGGGTCCTTTCCTTACTCATCTAGAGCAAGTGGGGGGACATTTTCTGAAGATAGAGGGCGATTTCAGTGAGGGGAATTGAAGAACATCACTTTTGGGTTGTAATATCATCAATGTGGGGAGATTTCCCTCTTGGCATTCACTGTGTGGAAGTGTTATAATATTTATTTATCATATGGGGTCGAGTTACTTCTTTCCAGGGTGCATTTAGTGAATACTGGGCACATCTTTCCTAGGTTTGATTTCTTTATTTCCTGTAGTTGATCATAGTGGAAGGATAGAGATAAATATTGGGATGAACTGTTAATGGAAGTTGGGCACTTCTTCTGTGGAAGAACCAACTTTACTGTGGAGATTTTTTTTTTTTTATTCACATTATATGACTGTCAATGGTGCCTTATTTATGAGTTTATGACTATTGTGTTCCACTCTTATTTCCTAGTAGGAACTTTCTTGTATTTCCTTTCCAAATTACCTACAACAAAGGCATTACTATGTTCTTATATGTTGTTGTTATTTATTTGAATAAATTCCATATACTCTGCTAATATAGAATCAACTCTGCTACCTCTAAATCTAGTTGAATCAGTTATGATATATATACTCTATTTTTTTTCATACTTGTTGGCATATCCATGAAATCAAGCACATTTTGAAGGCTGCAAACTATTTATAAAACTTTAACATCATCAAAATTCCATAAACGTTCGAGAGGAAAATTGTTTGATGAAATGTCAACACAAAAAAACTGCGTAAAAATCCAAAAATAATTGAGTGGAAAATTTGCAGTCATATCAGAGCATGTTCCTCTACAGCTGTGGGCTTTGAGGGGAATTTATAATCAGATTTATGAGACCAGAAGACGAGCAGAACATTACTTATAGAAGACGTAGGGGAAGAACCTCATATCCCCCTGGGTAGAAAGAAGAAGTGGTTAGAGAAGAAGAAACAGGAGAGGCAACACCATCTATTATACATAAGGGAAAAGAAACTATGGGGGAACAAGATGATGCCAGGATCAACAGTCTAATCAATATTTTGAATGATTTGACCAAGGATCAAAAGGTCATGATGGACTTTATGGGGAAGCTAGCTAAGAATTCCTTGGAGGTCCCAATGAAGTAGAATCATAATGGTGATGGGGGCTCAAACAATGGAGAGGATATCCATTCACGCACTACCATGTAGAGCCACCCCCACTTGTACACCAAATCCCCCAGACCCACTATGCCTCAATTTTTGTGGAATGATGTTGCAGGTTCATTGATGCAGGTTGATCAGGATGAGCCATTAGGCCATATTTAGAGGAGTACAAGAGGTTGGGATATGATTCCCACTCAGCCATGTCTTTTGTAGAGTTATGCAATATAAAGAGAAGAAATAGACCGAGTGGTCCCATGAGGACCATGACAAATTTTTTTGAGTTGCAGCGTACCCTTGGGAAGGTCACCATTCCCAAATTTGATGAGAGCTCTAAATTCTCTGCGAGATCTTGGGTGCATAAGCTCAACATTTACTTCCAGCTACACCAGATGACAGAGACAGATGCCATTAAGTTGGCCACCTTGCATTTGTATGGTGAGGCCCATGAGTGGTGGTACCATGGGTTAGTCACCTTGGGACATGTCGGGGTCACTTCCTACCTAGACTTCACATAGAGGATCATCGAGAGATTTTACAGGAAGGATCCAGAGCTTCACTTCCAAGAGTTGGCTTA
>SNQJ01S0055796.1:1715-22326 GCA_010110895.2 Picea sitchensis
CATGAGCAGAGGAGAAGGAGAGTAACCTTCATCCTGGACTTCCGATGAGCGGGAAGTAAGAGACTGAGTCTCAAAGCCTCATGGTCTAGCTCGAGGGTGGCTAGTGGTAAATCCGTTGGGAGTCGTTGAGCCTATGGTTGGGTGGAAATGAGCACCCCTCTCAGCAGTTGCGTTACACCTGGTGTTTTCTGATAAGTGTTTATGTCCTGTATTTTAAATTGAATATTCCTGGAATGCATGTTCATGGTTGTACACTCATAAATGGGTTCTGTATAGAAATGTTTTCCTGGTGTTTTGATCGAAAATGGTGGATGCATGCTTATACTTGTATGACCATATTCGGTTTATATATATATGTGTGTATATACTAAACAAGTTCATATTTCAAGTCCATCCTCGGGAGAATTGTACCCTACACTTAACTCACGCGATGCCTTAGTTGGATTTCCGCGAAGGCGCCTCCTTCCAGGAAAGTTCCCACACCCTACAGAGATGAGTGAGTCCAATGCAAGGACTACCATTTTAGTAAACCCATGAGTTTGCTTCTTCCCTATCACCGAAAGTAGCCTAGCAGGGATACCTCTCGGCATTTCAGAGTTTTGGCACCCGGGATACCCAAGGGTCAATTTCATTGTAGTCGCCAGACGCGAAATCCTGACTTGCGAGACCCCGAAATGAACTTAGCCTCATAGATAGATATATATATACATATATCGGCGTTTCGGAGTTTCATCTCCCGAGAAACTCAGATGCGAGACCTCTTGTCATCGCACATCGCGAAATCTCGACTTGGGAAACCCCGAAACGAGTTTAGCGTATATATATGAGCTTCAGAGTTTCGGCTCCTAGGAAACTCAGATGCGAGACCTCTTGTCATCGCACATCGCGAAATCCCGACTTGCAAAACCCCGAAGTGAGTTTAGTGGATATATGAGCTTCGGATTTTCGGCTCCCGAATATCCTAGATGCGAGACCTCTTGTCTGCGCATATCACGAAATCTCGAAGTATGAAACCTCGAAATAAGTATAGCATGGATAAGTTTTGATGTTTCAGTGTTTCGGCACCCGAGATATTTAAAGACAAGTCCCTTGTAGTTGTCAGTCCTGAAATCCCGACTTGCGAAACCCCGGAATAGTGTACCGTGATTAGAGTCTTGTTGTTTCGGTGTTTCAGCACCCGGGATACCTAAGGATAAGTTCTCATGTAATCGTCAGTCCCGAAATCTCGACTTGTGAGACTCTGAAATGATAACAGTGCGTATGAGATATGGTGTTTCGGTGTTTCAGCACATGGGATATTTAAAGGCAAGTCCCTTGTACTCGTCAGTCCCAAAATCCCGACTTGCGAAACCCTGAAATAGTGTAGCGTGATTAGTGTCTTGTTGTTTCAGTGTTTCGGCACTTGGGATACCTAAGGATAAGTTCTCTTGTACTCGCCAGTCCCAAAATCCCTACTTACGAAACCCCGAAATGATACAGTGTGAATAGACTTTGATATTTTGGCATTTCAGCACCCAGGAATCCTAAGGGTCAGTTTCCTTCTATTCGCCAGACGCGAAATCCCGATGTGAGAAACCCCAAAATGATAGAGCATGAATAGATTTTGATGTTTCAGCGTTTCGGCACACGGGAATCCCAAGGGTCAAATTCCTTGTATTCACCAGTCGCGAAATCCCGACTTACGAAATCCTGAAATCAACTTAGCGTTATATATATATATATATCGGTGTTTCAGAGTTTCGGTTCCTGGAGACTCAGGCGCGAGACCTTCTGTCTGCGCATGTTGCATGTGCCCGACTTGCGAAACCCCGAAATAATAATAGTGTGGATAATTCTTGATGTCTCGGTATTTCAGCACCCAAGATATCTAGAAGCAAGTCCCTGGTACACGCCAATCCTGAATTCCCGACTTGTGAAATCCTGATATGGCTTAGCGCATGTAGATTTGGTTTTCGGTGTTTCGGCGCCCGGAAAACCAAAGGGTATGAACCCTTCGTCCTCTTCTACTGCGAAAACCCGGTACGCGAAACTCCGAAAGGTGGGATGCCAGGGTTTAATCCAAGGCATTGTTAGATGTGACAAACTGTTGGTTCCTTTTGGATTTCGGCACTTCGAGAGACAAGAGAGCATGGGAACACATGCATCGCAATTTTCCGAATCGCGAAATCCAAAAACACCTCTCTGGTAAGGCCTATGGTCATAGCCAACAATCACATGGGTAAGGATAAGGGATGGTAGGGTCTGCATCAGGCCCCATAGGAATTCGGGGATTTTGTTCCTCGGTGAAAAGAAGGAAAAAGACGAAAAATATTAGTTCCCTTAGTGGGTGTGTTACACCTGTCTGTATCGTCCTTTCCTACACCCCTCATTTCAGTTTCCTTTGGCCTCTTTTGTGCTTTCCCTAGCACTGCATCCTTGAATGTCGGTCGATTTTGCTGACTTTTGTCTCAAGATTGACTCAAGGACTCTGGCATTCCTGATGAGCCCACCCCTATCGCCACCATTTTCGATCCACTAAAACCCATTCTCAAAACCCTGCAACCTAACCTGCCTCGAAGATCTAACCTATCTCTCTCTCCATCTCTCTTCCACACACTCGCATAACATTGCATGTTAATTCACATAAACAAAATAGGATATATATAGATATTTTCTCACATATAACAAATAAATAAAAATTTGTGACATAGAGGCAAAAATACAATATAGAGCATCTAACTTGAAACCATTGCATAAAAAATAGATTGCATAATCTTACTACTATTCCCATCATCTCAAACAAATAATCTCTACAATTTCACACTCCATTGTGGTGTTGAATGGCTACCATCTCTCCCTCTCTCTCAATATTTTCATCAATGAATCTATTAAATCTCACCTTGCAAGATCGACCACTAGAATAATATAAGGTAGGCCATATCCTTCTTAAAATTGCATTGTGTGACTAACCCATCCCCTAAATCTAGCACAATACCAACTTTATGACCACTTATATACAAAGATAAAACTCTAGAATGAAAACATACATAAAAGAAATGATAAAAGTCTCAAACATGGTTTGAGTCATCACGACATTACTTTATACATAAAATGAATAATAAAAGTATCAAAAACAATCTAAGTCATCATGCCTATTGTTTCCTTGGGATATTTCAATGTGGATACCCTTTTTTTTTACAGTTGAGCTTAATCGCTCGAATACGAATCTTCGTGGTGCATGCAAACAACTAAATGATTCCTTATCAACAAACAATATTGGGTAACACTACCCTTAGAACATCAAACCCTGTAGATTTGACCTTAACCACTCCAATAGCCAAATGTACTCAGTGTTAACAACATTCTTTTTAGCTTGTGTGGTATAAGTATCAATTATGTGTCCCTAATTCTTCTTACTATAACATAATTGTACGTTTAATCGATGCTATGTGCAAGCCAAAGAAGGGAGACTTAAAACATTTTTTGAAGTTTTAGTTTGAAAGAAAACAACCTATGGGATGTCAAATCCTAGATAAACCTACCTCTATTCTATTGGGTTGTAATCATATTGATGTTCAGATCATACATCTATTTAGGAATTAATGATTGATGGAATATTGTTGATTTCCAAATAGATAGAGGTCTTCAAAAATATTGTTATTTGATCTTTGGTAGGGCTATCCTCTACTATTTAATCATGGAACCATTGAACATGATTACACTCGTTTGATTAGTCACTTCCAATTTTCCATTTATATCTTTGGATCAAAGAAAGTGGCTCACATGTGGTCCAACTGGGAATGGCAAGTTCATATAACAAGCCATAAATTCTTATTTGAGTTACTTCTCTTACTTTTATCAATATCAACCAGAGAATTAGTTTCCTTAAGGGTTCTCTAGTAATGATGATTTTTTACCAAGTTAATAATTTTTTGGAACAATATAGGTGTTATTTCTTGTTGGGGGAGTTGGTTTTGCCTTTATATTGTTATAAGTCTTAATCTCAATCACCATATTGGGCAATAGTGACACAAAGGTGGCCTTTCTAGACCCATACAACTCTGTGGGTACAGCACTTTCACTTGCAATATCATCTTTTTCAACTTCATCTTGTGAGCGTTGGAATCAATGTCCTCGTAGGAATTGAGTATTTGACACTTTGAGGTTGACGTAGGAATATCTTTGACATATTGTCTTATTTCAACAGGAGAACCCCTCCATAAATATTGAATCCTTTTGATATTTATCCACCATTGTCATTGACATGCCATTGATTTAGTTGCCTGAGGTTATAAATAAAGTAAATGCATTTTCTATTTTTCAAATTGTTGTTTAACCTTGCTAAAACATATGGAGGAATATTTTGCAATCAATTGTGAGAACCATCAAACATATGATATGTTGCTGACATAGACAATGGTGAAAGGGTAGCTTTGAGGTACGAGTCTCTAGTGACACAAAAATCAATTGTCACAACACAAGCTCGATTAATATTCAAGAGAGATATATTGTTTTGGTTTGGTTTTGGTCATAAATGGAAATGAAGATTTGGAGATGATGGGTCAACATGTGAATGAAGATAGGTCAATGGCGATGAAACTACCAAGCCCAATTCCTCATGCTATTTTGCTTTTCTCTCTTCTCTTTTCGTGGTTAGGTAAGTTGGTGGGAATTAAGGGATTGGGGAAATTTATGTGGGTTTTGTGTGTTGTAGTCAATGATTTTGATATCAAAGATTTCATTCCTTGTGTAGGGTGGTTTGATTTGTAAGAAATTGGAGGGCACATCAAGAAATTGCACAAAGAATTTGATGCATTGTGAGAGGAGATTATTAATAAACAAATTGAGAGGAAGGAAAGTGAGTGGGAAGAATGGGAATGATTTTGTAGACATGATTCTTGACATCTATTATAGGGCCAGTGTTAGATACATAAAATAAAGCAGAAGGGATGATATAAATGCCCATATTTCAGAGATCTTGACTATTATAATTAATACTTTGATAATTAATTTGGATAGGGAAACACTGGAGACATTAACAAATCCAATGTGATAAAAAAAAGTGTAGGAAGAGCTTGAGTGGATGGTTGGAAAGCGTGGCCTAAATTCATGTGATCTTCCAAGTCTTGAATACCTACAATGGCCTGTGAAGGAAACATTGAGATTGCATTCCTTGATTCCACTATTGTTTCCCTAGAATAAATGGAGACCTTCACTATGGTAGCGGGGATACAACATTCATGAGTTTGTTATTTGTGGAAGTAACATCCCAATTGATAGCCATCGTAGGATTATAGAAGAGAATAACTCACTCTTAAAAACCTTGACAAAAGATTGATACATGTGAATGAAGATAGGTCAGTGGTGGTGCAACTATCGAGCCTGATTCTTCATACTATTTTTCTTTGCTCTCTTCTCTATTCTTGGTTAGGTAAGTTGGTGGGAATTAAAGGATCGAGGAAATTTATGTGGGGTTTTTGTGTTGTATCCAATGCTTTTGATATCAAATATTCCATTCCTTATATAGGGTGGTTTGATTTGTAAGACATTGGAGGGAAAATCAAGAAAGTGCATAAAGGATTTGATGCATTCTGGGAGGAGATTATTAATGAACAAATTGAGAGGAAGGAAAATGAGTGGGGAAAATGGGAATGATTTTGTAGACATGATGCTTGACATCTATTACAGGGCCAGTGCCACATACATAAAACAAATCAACGAGAATGACATAAATTCCCATCTTTCAGACATCTTGACTATTATAATTAATACTTTGATAATTAATTTGGATAGGGAAACATTGGAGACATTAACAAATCCAATGTGATAAAAAAGAGTGTAGGAAGAGCTTGAGTGGATCATTGCAAGCATGGTATAAAGTCATGTGATCTTCCAAGTATTTAATACCTACAATGGAATGTGAAGGAAACAATGAGATTGCACTCCTTGATTCTAATGTTGCTTCCCTAGAATAAATGGAGGCCTTCACTATGGTAGCAGGGCTACAACATTCATGAGTTTGTTGTTTGAGGCAGTAACATCCCAATTGATAGCCATCATAAGATAATAGAAGATAATAACTCACTCGTAAAAACCTTGACAAAAGATTGGTACATTGTTAAATCACAACAAATACATATAAATTATTAGAAAAATAATAATAGTGAATAACATTGAAGGAGATGACAAGTTTTTTTTCAATAATGAAAATTATCTCCAAAATTATATTAGTGATATAATTTTTACATCGCAGTACACTTCAATACAAAGACTGATTTCCAAGATACAAAATCTTTCGATAAGGCATGAAAAAGAAACATAGCCTCAATAAATGCATGTCTATTATAACCTTCTAAACAAAACCGAACTGATAGGGGAAAAGTTCTATAATGACCCATCTCAAAATAGAGGATATTCTAATCCACATATGTCAAAACGCATCACTGCACAAAAAGTACTACTAGTGAATATAATAGAACTCCTTTGGTCCTTCAATCCCCCTAAACCAATGAACATAGGAAATCTTTCCTTCTGGTTCTCCTAATGCTTGCTTGGATAGAGAATCTGCTTCAGTATTGAAGTGCCTGTAAACATGGTGAAAACTGATATTCTAGAACTTTTTAATGAGGATCAGAATCTTGTTTTTCCATCCTTCTAAGGCACTTACCTGAAGACTGCCCTTATTCAAGAGCCAGTAATTTATCACCCTGGAATCTCCCATAACCCGGAGATTGTAATATGGCACCAAATCTGCAATCACTAGTGTGGCCCATGCATCAATTAATTCTTCCCTAGAATTTGAACCACTTCCATAGTTAAACATCCATCTGATAATAGTAGAATCTTATGCTTTAATAATGCCACCCCGATTAAGAACTCCGGTAGCCTTTGAAGCCCCATCAAACCATCCCCAGTAAGAACTCCATTAACCTTTGAAGCCCCATCAAACCATGCAAAAGCATCCCCCACCTGATAAGATATATGGATAGCCTTTGGAGGTTTATCTTTCATCGATCCTGAGGAGCAATTTTGAATAGCCATGGCTTTGGTGAAAACTACTTGGATCGATGGCTTGTGATTTTCAAATATAGATTTATTCCGTTCAATCCAAATAAACCAACATGGGTGAGAAGCCAATGGGAAAGAAGAGTATTTGTCATCAAAACAAGGCTTAAAGAAATCTGCCACTATATTTCCCACCCAAGTATGTTTATGTTTTAACTTCAAATTAACTCGGTCCCAAACTACAATAGTGAAGGGGCAATTTATGAAAAGGTGAGGAATAGTTTCCTTTTCATTCTTACACAAAACACAATGACTGGGGCCAACCCATCCTCACGCCTGAAGAGAATCCCAGGTTAGGATCCTTCCTTCCACAACGATCCAAACAGATAATTTTATCTTAAGTTGTATATTCCACTACCAGATTGAGAGCTGCCATCTATCAATCCTCTTCAATCATTTAGTAGTGACAATGCCACGATATATTTTTTTTACCGAAGGTATGCCAGATTTTTCCCCACCTATCCAAATCAAATTATCTTTTGTATCTTGTAAGATAATCCCTGAATCAATAAGTGCCTTTCAGAAGAGGTCCCATTCAATAGCCAGATTGCCCCTAAGATTTAAATCACTATTTGTTAACCAATAATCACAGAGAAGAAAGTTGTTCGATCTTTTCCTAACCTGTGCGAGAGTGTGAAAATGTTTTTGATTAAGCAATGACACCAGAGGCTGGGATAAGAAGGATATATTTTCCAACCCTATAATCATGTCTATACCAATATAGATAAGTTGTCCCGATCCCGGTGCCCAACATAACCAATGGAGAATCAAATGCGTCGAAGCAATTAAACCACACCAAATATTTGAAATTTCTTTCTATTCAATAATAGGAGATCTTAACCATTGAGTAACAGTCATATGGGTCAGATACTTATCCATTATGATCCTGTGCCACAACCCTCCACTAGTAATCGCCCTCCAAAGTGTGTGTGTCGCCAGTGCTTTGCTGAAATAAAAAATGTTTAAGAATCCCCAACCCCCAAATTCTTTTGGCAATGCCAACTTTTCCCAATTACAGAGGTGGAAAGAAAAAGTGTCCAAATTCTTTTGCCATAAGAAATTGTACATGATTTTTCTAATAGAATTTAATACCGATCCAGGAATAGATGCGAGGGACATCCAATATATAGAGTGAGATTCCAACACCGCTTTTAAAAGAGTGTATCTTCCTCCCAGGGATAACCAGCGGAAGCACCAGTTTCTTATTTTCTTTTCCATTTTCTTTAAGAGCCAACACCAGTCACAAGCCTGATACATACCAGTTTTAAGAAAGTAACCTAGATATTTGAACCCCGTATCTAAGTCCTCGAAATTGAAAGGAAAAAGAGCTTTGAAAGGTCTCAGATCATCTTCTGACGGGCCTTCCTGAAGCACTGTAGATTTTGAGAAATTAATCAGCAAGACAAAAGCCGAACAAAAAATTTTAAGCAGCTTGTCAATCTCCACCCATTCCTCTGCATTGGCCTTTGACATTATCACTACATCATCAACAAATAACACATGTAAAATTTTAATAGTTCTAGAAACTTTCACACCTGATAACTTTCCTTCCAACTTTTTATCTTTTAATAAAAGACTTAAACCCTCCATAACTAAGATGAACAATAATGGGGATAGAGGGAATCCCTATCTGAACCCCCGACCACTTTTAAAGAAAGTCGTTGGTTCCTCATTTATCAGCACTGAGAAAGAGGTAGACGTTACACAGCTCAATATCCAATCTGTCAATTCCAGTCCCAAACCTATCTGAATAAGTATCATCCTCAAGAAGTCCCAACTAATGCAGTCATATGCTTTCTTCAGATCAAGCTTTAGAACTAAAGATTTTAATTTTTTCTTCTTTAAACTATGGAGACACTTGTGCATAGTGCCAATGGCATCATGTTTCCTTCTACCTTGAAGAAAACCTAATTGTTCTTTAGAGATTGATCTAGACAGGACCGACTTGATCCGATTTGCTATAATTTTGGATATGATTTTATAACATAAATTACAGAGTGATATAGGCCTAAAGTCTCTGAAACACTGAGGTTTGTTAACTTTTGGTATTAATGCAATGAAAGTAGCATTTAAACCTCCCGAAATTTTACCACTTATTCTAGCTTCTTCAGCCATCTCCAGAAGGTCTCCCTTAACTAGATCAAAGAAGTGGCTAAAAAACTCTACTGACCATCCATCGGGCCCCAGGATCTTGTCATTTTTTTAATTTTTTAATATCTGCTCTATCTCCTCCAATTTAATCGGCGCAAAGAGAGAAAGTGCCTCCTCTTCAGTAACCATTTTTTTTAAAAGTGCAGCGACCCTTACTTGTTCTGTAGGTGTGGAAGAAGTTTGTTCTTTGTACAAATCTTTAAAATGCTTGACTACTTCCTCTTTTATGTTCTACTACCCTCTAAAAACTTCCCCCGAATCATCCAAGATTTCCCAGATATGCTTACTTATTCTTCTAAAGTTTTCATAATTATGGAAAATTTTAGTGTTATTGTCTCCACTCTGAAGCCAAATATCCCTACTGCGCTGACGCCAGTATTCATCCTTTTCCTTAAGAATCTTATTTCTTGTAGTTACCAATTCCTTCACTAAATATTCTTGAGCAAGTCGATCGGTTCTATTTGTGTTATTATGAAGGCACTTTACGATTTCTTCTTCCAGAATTTTTATATGTGCTTCTGTCCTTATTTTCTGGTCCTTCAACCATCGTTTAGTGTACAGCTTTAGGTCCTTAAGTTTCCATATTAACCTATTTTGTTTACCACTTTCACCCAGGTATTTCAGATCAGTCCAGAGTTGTTTTACCAAAGTCTCAAAACTTAATTCCCGAATCCAGAAAGGATTCATCTTAAAGGGATAGGAGATAAAAGTAGAAGGTAGATCCAGCTGTAATAATATAGGAGCATGGTCTGAAATATAAGGGTACTCCACCCAGGAATGGTAAATACCAACTGAAGCTACTATATCCTCAGAGATAAATGCTCTGTCGAGCCTCTTTTCTATAAGATCAGTGCCAGCTCGATTATTCCTCCACGTCAGAACAAGCTTCCCTCGAACAATGTCAATAAGACCAAAACCTTGAAAGAAAGTCTTGAAGAAACCTGCCAAGCAACCCAAAGTTCTAACACCTCCCCAAATTTCACCAGTAGACAGGGTCAAATTTAAATCGCCCACCATAACCAAATTGTTTTGTGATAACAAACCCGAACTTCCCATCCGCTCCCATAAAACTTTTCGCTCCACAAATGGTCCATAGGTGTTCAGTATATTAATCTGTCTCCTAGTGGCAAGATAAAATCTTGACAATAAGATGCCACCGCAAGTTATAAAGGGTCTCAAATCAAAAAATTTGGGATCCCAGGATACCAATAAGCCCCCTAAACTCCCATCATAGTTTACTGCACAGCAAAGCCAGTTTGGACGGATATTGAACATCAAATCTTGAGCCTTTCCTACAAGTACCATAGTCTCCTGGAACATGACTATCTCAGGCCTAGTTTTGTCAAGTACCCTGCGCATCGAGGCTAGTTTGAGGGCGCCCCCAATCCCTTTTATCTTAAGTGAGATAAATAGCATTATTTAGCCCGTGCTAGGGATTTAAATGCTCTAAGTGCCCCACGGTCAATAGGATTAATAGGACCTGTAGACGATTTCTCCTTTGTTTGTTTCTTTTTGGCACTGCGGGTTTTTATGGGGGAGGTCTCAAACCCCAGTCCACGGGACCATACAAAGTCTTTCTCCTTTGTACCCGCCACCAAACGCGAACCGCTAGTCTCCCTGTCAAAGGAGCTAGTATTTTGTAGTGCATGTTATCACTCTAAGAAATCACTCCCTGGCTGTAGAAGGGTGTAATCTTGGTAACTTTAAAATATCAATAATGTGGAGGAAAAGAGGATCAGATTGGATGACATTATAAACTCATATTCATTAGAAATACATCAGTCACTTGAAAGACCAAGGCTTTAAACTATGTAACTCAGTAAGTTTACTTTAATGTGTGGAAGCATGGAGAAGACCTATTATGCTGACAGAAATACCTAAACAATAGTATATGTGAATGGCCAGTAATGATAGGTAAAATACTCTTCACACCAGCAGAAACATGTATAAAATTGCATATAGTATATGGCCAGACCCAACAGGTAAATACTTGCAACTTTAGTTTATGAATGCACCAATATGATAACAGCTATCTGGCATTAAGACAAACATCAGAAGCAGATTATATAAGTTTAGTATACCAACAAAGAGATGGGATGACAACCTTCTCTCATTGAATATACATAAAATTGGAAAGAAAGGAAATGGAAAACTAACACAGTGAAAGAATCTCGATGTCAAGATATATTAATGGACATCTCTAAAGGATGAAATATACAAGTCTTCAAGAAAAGAACCCACAGTCCTCAGACTGTTTCCTCCCCTAGTGCATCAAAGATCTCCGTCTTTATAGCCTTTACATCACAATTTCAAGATCCTATAAAAATGGATCTGAAAATAACTAAAACTGAAAATAATCAAAAAGTCTATGACAAGTAAGATCATTGTAGGTCGAATTGACCCTCTTAGCATTATTTGGCAGTCTGCAGGTGAAGATCATGGAACTCAAGATCTCTGTTTGACAGCTGGACGATTTTTGTCAAGAAAAGAAATGCCATTTGGCTTCATTACCTTATCATATGCCTTCAAAACTTGATGAGGAAGATAATATGACTTTTGATAATTATTATCTTTATTTTAAAACCGTTCCCACATGTTTCCCCAATGAAAAAATGTGATCTGGGTGAAAAAAATTCCTCTCTTCTCTGTCTGTTCTTTCGATGGCTAAGAAAAGGCAAAATCCGAGCCTGTTAGCCACCAAAAGATTTGCTTTCGGTGGCTAATGAACGATTGAAATGTTCGCCTAAGCCACCGAAAATTCTGGAAATATTCCTCTCAAATATTCACCTATATATCTGAATTAAAAATAGATTTTGGAAAACTAAGAGAGGATTTTTTATATTGGTTTGTTGTGAGAAAAAACCTCCCTCAGTTCTTTGAGATTCGTTTTTATTTTCCCATTATATTCATTTCAAAAACATGTGTCAAACAGGTAAATTATGAGATCCGAAAATTAGGGCTCAGAGATAAATTTGATTCTCCCAATATAGGACACCTGTAGGAAAATCGAGAGAGGTTATTGGTATTTGACATGTTAGACAAAAAATTCTCCAACTGTTTCTCAAAATTATCTTCCAGACACTCAAAACCGTCATTTGAAAATGATGACTCAGCATAGTAAAAACTGACTTTTCTGCGCTTTAGGCGGCTCATTTTCCCTTGAAAATCTGATTTAGCCGCCGAAATCCCTGACTTTCGGCGGCTCACAACACTGTAAAATTACCATTTATCCGTTGAAAGCTAAAATTTACTTTTGGTCTATTTTATGAGGTGAAATCCTCATTTTATTGAATTGATATGATTATAAGCCTTTCTCAAAGACTTCATGACTTTCAAACCTAAAAATAAATCTTCTACCTGATGCTCCTCTTATCATGTGATTTGGAAGTACTTTTCAAGTCATTTTTTATCTCTAACATCTGGCTCCAACTGGGATGGATACCTCCCTGTGAGGTTTCCAAGAACCACATATCTAATGCCTTTCCTAGAAAATAAAAATTGAACTTAATGTCTAGTGTTCCATTGGGCATGGAGTCAGCGATTCACCTCTTTCTGAAAATATTTCATGACCTGTATAGATGATATCTATAAATCTTCAATACTGCCTTTATTCACACAAAATAACTGATACATCTGCTGCAAAATGGAGAAAAGAAATGCTCGGGCAGCGAGCTTATTTCCTACCCTACTCTACTCTAACTAGTTCTACAATTGGTTAAGTGAACATTGATTTCCATAGCAACCATCCAAGCAATTTTAACACTGAAATAATCCTATCATTCACATTGATTAATAGCCAACGTTTGAAGTGTAACAAGAATGATAAGAAGTTATTCAAAAAACCAAACTCACTTAGGAAAACTGATAAGTTTAAAAATTATGAAGCTTTCAAATTTTCTGAAATATAGCATTCTATGAAGACTACCACCAGGTCTTTGAAACAGAAATCAGAAACCTGCTGATCTTCGGGAAATAACTGTACATTTATGGCAGCCTCATGCTCCTCTTTTCTAGAAAACTGATCATCTTTTTGTTCCCTTGAAATGAGATCTTGTTTATCAATCATAATAATTTTCTCTTTGGAAAAGTGCTTAGAAGATGATGATACATCAATGTTTAATTCATGTGAATAACAATCAACAGAAAATATATAATTGTTCATGAAATCATCAGTTATCATAGGCTCCAATTGGATTTCAAAATGATTATAGACTTCAGGCTCATATCTGTCTTTAATGCATTCTGAAAATGTTGAAAAATCTGATTCACAATCTGAAAGAAATTTACCCACTGGTTGTTGTTCCAAAACTTCCTCATAGTCATAACCTTCCTGCTTAAAATCTAAACTATGCTTCCATTCTTGTTGTTGTCTCAGATCTGCTTCATACTCACTGTCTTTTTGTTGCAACTCTTGTGCATGCAGATCTTCAAAATATGCTTGCTCTTGAATCTTATTACTAACACAGATGTTCCCCTCCACCTCTTGAGCGTCTTCAAACAAGTTCCTTAACGATGAAGACTTCCTTTCTAGCAGGAGAAAGACAAGTTCATTATGTTGAGCCATAAGATAGTATACCATGGCAGCAATCTCAGTAGGTCGAATCTTCAATGGCATGTCATAATATGTCCTATAGAACCTTCTATTGAAAACAGTCAAAGATTCTTCCTTCTCTCTCTTCAAAGTACAAAAATCATCAAGGTACTAATCAAGACATTTATATTCACCCCAATGTTTTGAAAAAACATCATAAAAATCAGACCACGAACCGATTGAACCAGGTTCCAAAAGTCTAAACCATAAAGCAGCCTCTCTAGTTACAGATTTAGAAAATAATCTCATAACAATATCTTCATGAACAATTTCCAGATTATCAACAAAATTTACAAAAGCCTCCAAATGTTTTTCAGCTGAAATATTATTCTCTCTGGTAAAATGAGGAAGGTATTCAACAAAATATGGAGGATAAGGATGAAGATGAGCTGGTAGTTTGAGAGGTTTAAACACCCTTTGTCTAATCTTAGACTGAAATTATGTGGGCTGAACACAAGGCTTAACGAGCTGATGACAAGGCTCAGGAGAAATAGGTGAAGGTAATGAAATCTAAGATGATTTAGATTCAAATTCATCATTCTCATGGTTACAAGGCTGATCAGTTTCAAGAGAGATTTGTATGCAAAGCTCATCTTTATGGACAAGTTGAGGGAAAGAAATAGGATCAACATCAACAACATAAGGAGGTTGCAAGCTTTCCTCTTGTAAAGATGGATTTATAAAAGATGGTTGATAATCTTCGGAGTATACAAAACAGGGGATAATTCTTTTAACATGTGAAGGGAAAAGTACAAAGGAGTTGATAAAGAATAACAACAGTTCATAAAGTAAACTGATGAACTAGTACCTGGATTTTGAATTTAGCCTCTTCATCTTCTATCAGTCGGATCCTCCCCAGTGGAGTCTTGAACGTGGAGTCGCCAGGCAAATGATTACAGTCAATTCTAATGTCTGTATCTTGTTTTCCATCAAGAAACAGATCTATGTCGTTCTCCCAGGGAAACTCTGTTTCACTTTGGTATCCCCGGCAACGGCGCCATTTTGTTATCACTCCGAGAAATCACTCCCTGACTGTAGAAGGGTGTAAGCTTGGTAACTTTAAAATATCAATAATGTGGAGGAAAAGAGGATCAGATCGGATGACATTATAAACTCATATTCATTAGAAATACATCAGTCACTTGAAAGACCAAGGCTTTCAACTATGTAACTCAACAAGTTTACTTTAATGTGTGGAAGCATGGAGAAGACCTATTATGCTGACAGAAATACCTAAACAATAGTATATGTGAATGGCCAATAATGATAGGTAAAATACTCTTCACACCAGAAAAAACATGTATAAGATTGCATATAGTATATGGCCAGACCCAACAGGTAAATACTTGCAACTTTAGCTTATGAATGCACCAATAGGATAACAACTATCTGGAATTAGGACAAACATCAAAAGCAGAGTATATAAGTTTAGTATACCAACAAAGAGATGGGATGACAGCCTTCTGTCATTGAATATACATAAACTTGGAAAGAAAGGAAATGGAAAACTAAGTAACAGGGTGAAAGAAGCTCGATGTCAAGATATATTAATGGAAATCTCTAAAGGATGAAATATACAAGTATTCAAGAAAAGAACCCACATTCCTCAGACTGTTTCCTCCCCTGGAGCATCAAAGGTCTCCGGATTTATAGCCTTTACATCACAATTTCAAGATCCTATAAAAATGGATCTGAAAATAACTAAAACTGAAAATAATCAAAAAGTATATGACAAGTAAGATCATTGTAGGTCGAATTGACCCTCTTAGCATTATTTGGCAGTCTGCAGGTGAAGATCATGGAACTCAAGATCTTTGTTTGACAGTTGGGTGATTTATGTCAAGAAAATAAATTCCATTTGGCTTCATTATCTTATCATATGCCTTCAAAACTTGATGAGGAAGATAATATGACTTCTGATTCTTATTATCTTTATTTCAAAATCGTTCCCATGTGTTTCCCCAATCAAAAAATGTGATCTGGGCGAAAACAATGCCTCTCTACCCTATCTTTGATTTCAATGGCTAAGAGAGGCAAAATTTGAGCCTATTAGCCACCGAAAGCTCCGCTTTTGGTGGCTAATGAACAGTTGAAATGTTCGCCTAAGCCACCGAAAAGTCTGGAAATATTCCTCTCAAAAATTCACCTATATCTCTCAATTAAAAATAGATTTTGGAAAATTGAGAGAGGTTTTTGTATATCGGTTTGTTGTGAGAAAAATCCTCTCTCAATTCTTTGATATTCATTTTTATTTTCCCGTGATCTTCATTTCAAAAACATGTTTCAAAAAAGTAAATTCTAAGATCTGGAAATTAGGGCTCATATATGAATTCGATTCTCCCAAGCTATGACACCTGTAGAAAACTTGAGAGAGGTTATTGGTATTTGACATGTTAGGCACAAAAGCCTCCGACTGTTTCTCAAAATTATCTTCCAGTCGCTCAAAATCGTCATTTGAAAATGATGACTCACCATAGTAAAAACTGACTTTTTTCCCTTTAGGTGGCTCATTTGCCCTTGAAAATCTGATTTAGCCATCGAAAGCCTTGACTTTCAACGGCTCACAACACTGTAAAATTACCATTTAGCACCCGAAATCTAAAATTTACTTTTGGTCTATTTTATGAGGTGAAATCCTCATTTTATTGAATTGATATGATTATAAGCCTTTCTCAAAGACTTCGTGACTTTCAAACCTAAAAATAAATCTTCTACCTGATGCTCCTCTTATCATGTGATTTGGAAATAATTTTCAAGTCATTTTTTATCGCTAACATCTGGCTCCAACTGGGATGGATACTTCCCTGTGAGGTTTCCAAGAACCACAGATCTAATGCCTTTCCTGGAAAATAAAAACTGAACTTAATGTCTAGTGTTCCATTGGGCATGGAGTCAGTATTTCATTGGGCATGGAGTCAGCCATTCACCTCTTTCTAAAAATCTTTCATGACCTGTATAGATGATCTCTGTAAATCTTCAAGACTGCCTTTATTCACACAAAATAACTGATACATCTGCTGCAAAATGGAGAAAATAAATGCTCGGGCAGCGAGCTTATTTCCTACCCTACTCTACTCTAACCAGTTCTGCAATTGGTTAAGTGAACGTTGATTTCCATAGCAACCATCCAAGCAATTTTAACACTGAAATAATCTTATCATTCACACTGATTAATAGCCAACGTTTGAAGTGTAACAAGAATGGTAAGAAGTTATTCACAAAACCAAACTCACTTGGGAAAACTGATAAGTTTAAAAAATCTGAAGCTTTCAAATTTTTTGAAATATAGCATTCTATGAAGACTACCACCGAGTCTTTGAAACATAAATCAGAAACCTGTTGATCTTCGGGAAATAACTGTACATTTATGGCAACCTCATGCTCCTCTTTGCTACAAAACTAATCATCTTTTTGTTCCCTTGAAATGAGATCTTGTTTATCAATCATAATAATTTTTTCTTAAGAAAAGTGCTTAGAAGATGATGATACATCAATGTTTAAGTCATGTGAATAACAATCAACAGAAAATATATAATTGTTCATGAAATCATCAGTTATAATAGGCTCCACTTGTCTTTCAAATTGATTATAGACTTCAGGCTCATATCTGTCTTTAATGCATTCTGAAAATATTGAAAAATATTATTCACAATCTGAAAGAAATTTACCTACTGCCTATTGTTCCAAAACTGCCTCATAGTCATAACCTTCCTGCTTAAAATCTGAACTATGCTTCCATTCTTGTTGATGTCTCAGATCTGCTTCATACTCACTTTCTTTTTGCTGCAACTCCTGTGCATGCAAATCTTCAAAATATGCTTGCTCTCGAATCTTATTGCTAGCACAGATGTTCCCCTCCACCTCTTGAGCATCTTCAAACAAGTTCCTTAATGATGAAGACTTCCTTTCTAGTAGGAGAAAGACAATTTCATTATGCTGAGCCATAAGATAGTATACCATGGAATCAATCTCAGTAGGCCGAATCTCCAATGGCATGTCATAATATGTCCTATAGAACCTTCTATTGAAAACAGTCAAAGATTCTTCCTTCTCTCTCTTCAATGTACAAAAATCATCAAGATATTGATCAAGACATTTATTTTCACCCCAATTTTTTGAAAAAACATAATAAAAATCAATCCACGAACCAATTGAACCAGGTTCCAAAAGTCTAAACCACAAAGCAGCCTCTCAGGTTAGAGATTTAGAAAATAATCTCATAACAATATCTTCATGAACAATTTCCAGATTATCAACAAAATTTACAAAAGCCTCCAAATGTTTTCCAGCTGAAATATGATTCTCTTCGGTAAAATGAGGAAGGTACTCAACAAAATATGGAGGATAAGGATGAAGATGAGTTGGTAGTTTGAGAGGTTTAAACACCCTTTGTCTAATCTTAGATTGAAATTATGTGGGATGAACACAAGGTTTAACGAGCTGATGACAAGGCTCAAGAGAAATAGATGAAGGTAATGAAATCTGAGATGATTTAGATTCAAATTCATCATTCTCATGGTTACAAGGCTGATCAGTTTCAAGAGAGATTTGTATGCAAAGCTCATCTTTATGGACAGGTTGAAAGAAAGAAATAGGATCAACATCAACAACATAAGGAGGTTGTAAGCTTTCCTCTTGTAAAGATGGATTTATAAAAGATGGTTGATAATCTTCGGAGTATACAAAAAAGAGGATAATTCTTTTAACATGTGAAGGGAAAAGTACAAAGGAGTTGATAAAGAATAACAACAGTTCATAAAGTAAACTAATGAACTGGTACCTGGATTTTGAATTCATCCTCTTCATCTTCTATCAGTCGGATCCTCCCCAATGGAGTCTTTAACGTGGAGTCGTCAGGCAAATGATTACAGTCGATTCTAATGTTTGTCTCTTGTTTTCCATCAAGAAACAGATCTATGTCATTCTCCCAAGGAAACTCTGCTTTCACTTTTGTATCCCCAACAACGACACCATTTTGTTATCACTCCGAGAAATCACTCCCTGGTTGTAGAAGGGTGTAAGATTGGTAACTTTAAAAGATCAATAATGTGGAGGAAAAGAGGATCAGATCGGATGACATTATAAACTCATATTCATTAGAAATACATCAATCACTTGAAAGACCAAGGCTTTCAACTATGTAACTCATAAGTTTACTTTAATGTATGGAAGCATGGAGAAGACCTATTATGCTCACAGAAATAACTGAACAATAGTATATGTGAATGGCCAGTAATGATAGGTAAAATACTATTCACACCAGTAGAAACATGTATAAGATTGCATATAGTATATGGCCAGACCCAACAGGTAAATACTTGCAACTTTAGCTTATGAATGCACCAATAGGATAATAGCTATCTGGCATTAAGACAAACATCAGAAGCAGAGTATATAAGTTTAGTATAGAAACAAAGAGATGGGATGACAGCCTTCTATCATTGATATATATAAACTTGGAAAGAAAGGAAATGGAAAACTAAGTAACACAGTGAAAGAAGCTCGATGTCAAGATATATTAATGGACATCTCTAAAGGATGAAATATACAAGTATTCAAGAAAAGAACCCACAGTCCTCATATTGTTTCCTCCCCTGGTGCATCAAAGGTATTCGGATTTATAGCCTTTACATCACAATTTGAAGATCCTATAAAAATGGATCTAAAAATAACTAAAACTAAAAATAATTAAAAAGTATATGACAAGTAAGATCATTGTAGGTCGAATTGACCCTCTTAGCATTATTTGGCAGTCTGCAGGTGAAGATCATGGAACTCAAGATCTTTGTTTGACAGCTAGGCGATTTCTGTCAAGAAAAGAAATGTCATTTGGCTTCATTACCTTATCATATGCCTTCAAAACTTGATGAGGAAGATAATATGACTTCTGATAATTATTATCTTTATTTTAAAACTGTTCCCACGTGTTTCCCCAATCAAAAAACGCGATCTGGATGAAAAAAATGCCTCTCTTCCCTGTCTATTCTTTTGGTGGCTAAGAGAGGCAAAATCCAAGCCTTTTAGCCATCAAAAGAAGCTTCGCTTTCAGTGGCTAATGAACAGTTGAAATGTTCGCCTAAGCCACCGAAAATTCTGGAAATATTCCTCTCAAAGATTCACCTATTTCTCTCAATTAAAAATAGATTTTGGGAAACTGAGAGAGTTTTTTGTAGATAGGTTTGTTGTGAGAAACAATCTCTCTCGGTTCTTTGAGATTCGTTTTTATTTGCCTGTGATCTTCATTTCAAAAACATGTGTTGAATAGGTAAATTCTAAGATCCGAAAATTAGGGCTCAGAGATGAATTTGATTCTCCCAATCTATGACACCTGTAGGAAAATTGAGAGAGGCTATTGGTATTTGACATGTTAGGCACAAAAGCCTCCGACCGTTTCTCAAAATTATCTTTCAGACGCTCAAAATCATCATTTGAAAATGATGACTCAGCACAGTAAAAACTGACTTTTATTCACTTTAGGCGACTCATTTGCCCTTGAAACTCTGATTTAGCCGCCGAAAGACCTGACTTTCGGTGGCTCACAACACTGTAAAATTACCATTTAGCCGTCGAAAGATAAAATTTATTTTTGGTCTATTTTATGAGGTGAAATCCTCATTTTATTGAATCGATATGATTATAAGTCTTTCTCAAAGACTTCATGACTTTCAAACCTAAAAATAAATCTTTGATCCGGATTTATGTAGGAACACAATGAAATACAAAAATACACATAAACACAAAGATGCAGCGGAAATAAGACTTCATTTCATTAATAACAAATGACTGAAATATGCTTACAGACAGAATGGAAATAAACTAGCTAGG